>NDGM011044620.1:0-10183 GCA_002564305.1 Octomys mimax | reverse complement strand
CATATATATAAATATATATATATATATATTTATATATATATTTCCTGATCTTTTTTATGAAGGATAATTTTGAGACTGGACATTCTAATTTTAACCCTTTGCGTTAGAGTATGTTGCATTGTGGTTTAAATTGAAGTTTTCTTAGGCCATGAAATTGAACAACTCTTAATGTGCTTATTAAGCATTTGTATATCTTCTTTGGTAAAGTATAAGTTTCAATGTGCTGTTTATTTTGATTATTAAGCTGGAATAATTATCTACGTAATAATATTGAACTGTATAATAATGGAATGTATTCTTGATCTAATATTATATTAATAATGTTTATATAAATAATATTATGGAGCTGCAATAATTCTCTATTTTCTGGATCTAGATCCCTTGATATCTGTGCTTTTAATGTTTCCTCTCAGCCAATGTTTTCTTTTTTTCTTTTTCTTGCCAGTGACATTTAAGGAGGAAAAGCTTTTCATTTTCATGAACTCCAATTAAGCAGTTTTGAATTTTTGTATTTTATATTTTATGCTTTCTGTGTAAGAACTCTTTGTTCAGTTCAAGGTTATGAAGGTCTTCTCTTTCATACAGTATTGGAATGTTAAGTTCTATATTTGGTATTATGATTCATCTCTAGAAAAGTTTTGTTTATTGGGATATAAAAATTGGTTTTTCCCTACATGAATATCCAGCTCAGTGTTTATATTTGTCAAGCAGACTTTCTTCTTCAAGTTCCCTTGCAAATGTGTTAAATATCACTTAGTCAAATATAAGTAGGTATACTTCTAGACTGTCATGATTCTGTGAATAAGAATGTAAGTCATTGGGGGCGGGGAGATAGCTCCATAGAATAAGCGCTTGCCTGGCAAGGGCAGGGTCCTGAGTTTAATCTCCAGTACTGACAAAAATAGAGATTGTAAATCATCTATTTCCCTCTCCCATTCTCTCTGCTCCCCTTCCCCTGCCCCCTCTCTCCACTAATATCAAACTGCTCTGATTACATATTTTAGACTACTAACGTCTTTAATTTCAGAGTTGTCTGGCAAAAAAAGACAAGATTTCTATCAAAGCTTTTGTTACCAATACTACTGATCTGTCAAGCTGTTTGGATTTTCTCTGAGAGAAGAGTCACAAGAAAAAAGAAAGAAAAACACATTTCTACACATGTGCTGCTTAATGTCTAGGCAGTTGGGGGACCTTGCAGCTAACTCTTTGGTATTAATCATTAGCTTCATTCCATGTGATCAAAGAATATAGTAAGAATAATTTTCATTTTTAATTTTGTGGAGCCATTTTGTAATGACGCAGTGTCTTAGCTACGTTTCCATTGCTGAGAAAAGTACCAGATACAATTTAAAGGCAGGCAGGTTTATTTTACCTTACAGTTTGTAGAGGTTTCAGTCCATAGTCTGCTGGCTCCAATGCAGGGCAGCGAGGCAGGTGGGAAGCAGCACACTTTCAGAGTAGGAAGGTGGACAGCATGCATGCAGGACACTCCCATAGCGACCAGCACCTCCCCCCAGCCTCATGTCTCAGTATTACACCTGGGCTGAGTCCATGAGTGGACGAATCCGGCACCATACACGCACGGTCCAGTCACCTCCCAAGAGCCCCACCTGTGAGCACAGGAGGCTTTGGGGACATCAAGACACAGCCAGAACACTCAGTGTATGAGTTAATTTAGGTAAATACCTCATGCTTTTTGAAAGCAATACTGCTTTTTCTTTTTAGATAGGCTAATACATCACACACACACACACACACACACACACACACACACATCCACTTAGTGAAAATTCCTTTATTTTCCTGAAATTTTCTGCCTGAGTTTCTCTCACACGTTTATTGTAAGTGATGTGCTAAATTCTCAAATAATAATTAGGAATTTGTGTTTTATTATGCTTTGCTTTATATGTTTTGAGTCCTTATTAAAGAGTGGATAACTACTGGATGAGACCCTTTATCATTATGCGATGTCTTTATTAATGTTTCCTGTCTTAAACTCAAATTTGGTATTAGTATAGATGGGCCAGCCTCTATTTTGGACAAAGATTACCCTAGAATTACAGTGATCTATGTTACAGTGATTATATGTTAGATCTGAAAGTGTGCTGCTTCCCACCTGCCTCGCTGCCCTGCATTGGAACCAGCAGACTATCTTTCAAAGATTACCCTAGAATTACCTACAAAACTGATAGAAATTTAAATTTTTTTAGCTCTTTTTATCCTTTCTTGCTTTTCCATTATTGTTCTTGACTTAGTCTATATATATGTTAGAGTGAAAGATGTTTTTAGAATATGATACCAAAAATTCTACATTGACTAGTTATAAATCTACAGTAAATTGTATAATTGTTCCAAAACAGTTGCTTCCCCTTTCAAAATGGGTGATTATATATCCATGTCTTTTGCCAATTGAATTGTGACCCCTCCTCCTATTGGTGTGCACTTAGCCAGCACTGGTGTTGGCTAATGACGCAAGAACAGCTGTCACTTGTACCACATTCCAGCAGAATCTTATGGCTTGACTGACTACTCTATGTCTTTTTCTTTGTTCAAGGAGGCCTGAGTCCCAGACGAAGTATCTATTCACCCTATGAGCACAGGACACAGGCACAAGAGAGCCACAGCTGCCTCACAGCCATGGTGAATGTCCATTGCTGTAGACGGCTGAGATGTTGGAATTATAAATACAAGGCATCTGGTGAAAAGGTATTGCTTTTAATTTGGAGAGCTACATTGTCAAGGTCTGGCTTTCGTTCCTGCAGACTTCAGAAACTTCACAATACAGACATAGTGAAAGTGGATGGCTTGCTAAAAAGACTTCCAAGTAAATAAACCTGATATGTAAGATTAGGCTGCCATTTTATTGACCTATTTGAAGAAAAATAATCTATAGGAGTTGAGAAATTTAAGCCAACATGGTAAGTCCTTATTTACTACAGTAAAATCTGTGTGGAAAATCAAGACATATTTGGCAGATTGCTTGGCTAGCATAATGCGGTGAACTGAAGAAAGCCAAAATACATCTACACTCTCATCCTTGAAATACTCTCCTCTTCCATGTTGAAAAGCTACTTTTGGGGCCAGTGAGATAGCTCAGAGGTCTAAAGCGCCTGCTTAGGCAAGCTTAGGCAAAGCGCAGGGACCATGGTTCGATCTCAGGCACCACAGGCTGGGCCAGCCCCACCCCCAGGGCAGGCTGAGCAGGCCACAAAAAAGAAAAGAAAAGAAAAGAAAAGCAGCTTTTCAGATGTGAGAAATTTAATCTTTAGAATTGCAGTGGTTGATACATTGTGTCAACTTGAGAAGTTAAAAGCTTAATTAAGTTGGCTCAGGAATTCCACACCCCCTCTAGGGTGTAAAGGCCCCCCAAGAGTGACTCATCCCTTAAAAGGATATAAAAGGAAATTGAGGAAGGAGGGAGGGTTCCATTTTCTGGGAGGAGCTCCTGTTTTTGCAGTCAGCTTGGCTGTTGTCTCCTGGCTTCCAGCACACTCTTCGGCTTCCACCTTGGACCCTTCAGCCTTCTGGTGTAGACTCATCAGCCTTCCCGCTGCAGACCCATCAACCTCCTGACATGGACTTGCACAGAACACTGCAGTTAGCTGCAGACGTTGAACTGAATCTTTCAATCTCCAGTGTGCAGACGCCCTTGGCATGCTTCCTCATCCAGCTCTGTGGCTGACCCGTCTGTGGTAAGCTGGTCTTGTAATTTCTTATACATTTGTAATATCTTGTGTTATATCTGTTCCTCTAGTAAAACCCTGACTGATACAAGGATTAAGATTTTTTTTTTTTTTTTTACCTCAATTACCGATGTAAGCCTCATGTAATCACAGGGCCTTTATAAAAGGGGACAGGAGATCAAATTAGTAGAAAACAATATGACAACAGAAGCAAAGCTTGAGGCTATGTAATACAAGCCTAGAAGTGCTGCTAGCCAGCCAAAGCTGAGAAAGGCAAGAGTAAGTTCTCCCATGGAGTCTCCGGAGGAAATCCGCTGTGCTGAGAACACCTTGGTTTTCTCTCTTTGTACTTCAGATCTTTACAGCTGGAGGACCATTAATTTGTATTTGTATTTGAGTCAGTTGGTGAAAATTTGTTATGAAAGTGGTGAAAAACCATATCATAATATCATGAGAAAATGTCGGAGGAGTAACACATTCAGTAGAGTCAGCCTAAGAATCTGATATTGCCATGTGATACTAAAGATGAAGTCTGTTGAGTTAAACTTTATGAACTGTCTTAAGATTCAGATCTAAAATGTCCCTCCCCCCAAAGTGTTGTGTGTTCAGAGGGAAGGTTCTGGAAAGGTAATTGGATCATGGGGCATTGTGCACCTCACAGTTGAATACAGAGTTGTTCAGCACACTGACTGCATAGCGCCTGCTTCGGGGAAGTGGATCACTGGGGCTGTGCCTTTTGAGAGTCCCTCTGTCTCCATCTTTTGTCTCTATCTCTGTCTCTATATCCATCTCCATCTGTCTCCATCCCTGTTTGTCTCTATCACTCTGTTTGTCTGTCTGTCTGTTTTTCTGTCTGTGTGTGTGTCTCTCTCTTGTCTCTCATCTCTGTCTCTGTCTCTCTGTCTCTCTCAGTTTCTTTCTGTCTCTCTCTCTTGGTTTCTCTGTCTCTCTCTCTGTCTCTCTGTCTGCCTGCCTCTCTCTCTCTCTCTCTGCCTCTCTCTCTCTCCCTCTCTCTCTTTCTCTCTCTCTCTCCCTGCTCACTCTGTTTCCAAACTCAATGACCCGAGCCTCTTTGCTCCACCACTCTCCTATGCTGTGATGCTTCTGTCCTGGTACCACTCAACTATGGACTGAAACTTCTGAAAGGGAGCCCAAAGGGAACCTCTGCTCCCTCTTACACTGCAGGTGTCAGGCTATTTGCTCGGCAGTGGGAAAGCTAAAAAATGCCAAGTGTGAGTGCACCAATTTTATTTGGCTTTGTGCAGCCCTTTTAAATTGTCCATCATTGATCTAGACATTTGTAATTGCTGCAGTCTTTCTTTAAATATTTATTCATTCAAATAGATAAGTTGCACGGGTTAGTTGTGCTTTTATGGGATCAAATTATATCTTTATAGGTTTGATTTTGTATAATTTTGCTTTGATTTATTCTCTGTTGATTTAAAATTTTATTTACAGAAGTCAAACTCATTCCCATTCTTTTCACTGAATTTAACAGGGCTTCATTCTGGGCTCCAAATGCCAAGGCAGCACCTGTGTGCAAACACGTGGCCATGAATTTGACTCCTGGTAGCAAAAAAAAGGAAAAGAAACCCAAAACCCAAACACACCAAATAAACAAATACTAAGGCTGCTCATCAAGAAAGATATTTCTGTTTAAAGAAACAAATGATTTCTTACATTGCAAAGTCTGACCTTTGTCATTTTAAACTTGGTAGCTAATAGTTGCCTATTGTATGCAGATAAGGAAATGTTTGTTTACATAAATATGCAAATCTCTTCCCCTTTAGTTTTTATTGTCAGATAATAAATTTTCAATAAGAGAAAATTTGCTGATAGTCCTATCTTATATTTAGTCATTTGTGATACCTTTTATTACAATTTAATTTTTGACACAAGTATTCTAAATATGTAAGGTATAAATATATAAACTATTTGACATTTATATCACATCTGATATAAACTGAATTGTTTATGATAATTCAGGTAATTAACATGTCTATTACTCCTACATAGTTACCATTTTTATATCCTTAAAAGAGAAGAAATACAAAACAAACCTTCAATATTACAATGACAAAAATTCTTACATTTCTTTGTATGTTCTCTTAGTTATAACTGTGTTCCATGGAAGATATTTGCATTTAAATTTTTTTCAGAGAGCCAAAGTGAAAACTCATTTAAGCCAAGGACTTCTAATGTGGTAAAACTGCAAGGCAAAAAAAGGTGAAGAACTTTCAAGTATTTATGAAGCAGTAAGCACAATATTAGCTGACTGACAAATCTTGTAATAACTTCTGATGACGGGAAGGGGTTTCCCAGGTGGAAGACTGAGAAAGAAGCTTGCAGGTCAGGCCCTTGGCTTCGGAGGGGCAAGGTACGGTTGGTGGTGGAAGTGTCCACAAGGTTGGTCAGGAAGGCAGCCAAGAGGCTGAGACATGGCAACAGGCAGTGCAGCCCCAATTCAGATTTGGGGGCCAGGAGAGCACCAGGGGGTGGTAGGGAAGAAGATCCGAGCCAGAGGCAGGATGGTTGTAGGCAAGGATAGGTGCTGGAACTGGCTTAGAAGAATAAACTGGTGTCAAGACAAGATTTACAGTAGTAAGTTGTCTTATGTGCACTAGCACCTACTGATCATGATAAAATGCAGCTTCTGATTCAGAAAATCTGGAAGTGGAGCCAATTCACAAATTCTGTGTTTTTTTAAAAAAATTATTTATTTATTTATTTATTTGATACAGGGTCTTGCTATGTGCAGGTCAATCTTGTAATGGTTCTCTTGACTCAACTTCCCCAGTGCTGGAATTATGGGAACCACTAGCCTGAAGGTTCCATCTGTCTGTTTCTTTTACTTCTCAATGAAATAAATTAAGCTAATAAGAATATTTTATTATGTACTGTGGTATGCCCAGGGTTCCAGGGCAGGCACGGCCTGCAGTCCTGGGGATTGAACCTGGGTCTTTGCGCTTGCCAGGCAGGCACTTAGACCAGCGAGCTATCTCCACAGCCCAAATTCTGTGTTTCTCTACAGACTTGTAAGTGATGTAAGTGTGGTTATCACACTGGGACTTGCAAGGGATAGTAACCAGATCATAGATCTCTGAATTCGTGAACATTTTACTCCTCTATGGATAGATTTGAAATTAAGCAATTCCTCAAGTTGTTTACAGAATGTGTGCATATTTGTTTGTAGAATTTCCTGGGTGCAGTATTCCATAACTTACATGAAATTCTCACAGTTGTCCTGGTCTCCAAAACATTAAGCCTGCCAGGCCTGGGCTTAGAGGTCAGCGTGTTATTGCGAGATGGCCACGTTCACACGTTGAAAGGCTTGTGGTTGACACTAGGCTGATGCTTGGTGACAGTCCAAGCAGTTGAGCATCTCTAAAAAAATAAATCCAGTTCCAGCGTTTATGTAACCGCATAGCACAGCACGCAGTTGAGCTTTAACCAACTTATGCCAAACACAGTTCTTTCAATTAGCTTAATCTGGACGCAAGAAAATGACCAGAAAGGTCTTCTTAAAATTATAGATCTAGAATACCTGAGTGTGCTAATTTTATCAGTTTCTCTAGTCATAGCAGGAAAGACAGCATTACTTACAAGTTTGTAAAAAGTATACAGCATCTGTGAATTAACCCCACATTCAGGCCTTCTGAAAGGGAGGCCACATTTTATCATGAGCAGCAGGCGCTAGTATATGTACCTTAATAATTTACACCTGTATATTTTTGTGTTCCTTGAAGTTTGGAAGTAATTCAGTAAATTTTAGGAACTGCTAGTCTAGAGGTTCCTTCTGTCTTTTCTCTCATTTCTCATTAAAATAAATTAAGCTAATAATATTATATACTGCTGGTTGTGTCAAAACATTTTATATATATATATATGTTTTATGTTAAACTATAGTACATATTATAAATACAGTTACATTGCACATTGGTGAATGCTTTTCTATAAGCTGTTATACATATAACAATGACTTGGAAGCAAGCTTGATATTAAAAACATTTAGATAAACGTCACTTTCTAGTATTAGAACTATGTTAATCTCTTTTTCAAGGTACTTTGAATTTCACTTGATTCTCTTCTGAACCTGCAGAACATACAGCTCTGTCAGTGTAGCAATATTTGTAGGCTCTTTCCTTACCAGATAAGCAGATAACTGTAGGTTTCTTCCCAAGGCATTAACGGAGACATTCTTCAGTTATCAATTCTGCAGGAAAAGAAGACAAAAGCAAAAACACATCTCTGCATGGGCTTGCCTTGTTCCGATATTGCTGAAGGCTTTTTCTTTTTAGAATCCTGCCATACTCAAAAGATGTGTTTTGGTTTTCTTCCCTTTCATGATTAGAACAGTAAACATACAAGAGGATAGGGCATGTGTACTCTTGCTGTATGCTTTCCTAATCGGAATATATGTGTGGTGAATGTATTCAATTATCATTCAAAGAGCTGTGGCATTTCTTCTCCTTAATCCCCTTTTCTTCATCACTCATTTTTAGTGAACACTCAGTGTGAAATTCATTGATGTATCCACTTTCTGCACTTCATAGGGTACACTGTCTTTTTGCAGCAGATTCAAGCCCACTTCATATTAGAGATCGAGCCATTTTCTGAACATTTAGAAGAAATGGCTTTTAAATATAGTGTACCACACTGATTGGCATGCAGATCCTTATCCAAGCTGCACCATAACCTGGAGCAAAACCAATCCCTGTAAGAACCAGGAGAAATATATAATTTATTAGTTATGAAATTAAAGCTTAGAAAAACCATGAATTAACTAAGTTTGGTACAGGTAATTATTATGGAGAAGAGTATCTTTCCTAATTTTTTTTTTTAATTTTAAAATGTAGGGGGCAGGGTCCCTGTAGGAGCTCAGTGGTCTAAGTACCTAACCTGGCAAGGGCAAGGACCCAGGTTCCATCCCCAGAACCACATGCTGCGCCAGCCTTGCACTGAGCGGGCCACCAAAACTGGGCATGGTGGCACATGCCTGTAATTCCTGTGCTGGGGAGGCTTAGACAGGAGGCTCGCTATGAGTCTGAGCTGTGTAGCAAAACCCTGTACCAAATAAGTAAATAAATAAATCTTAAAAATAAATAATTTTCAAAATGTTGCTGTTGGTAGTTATGATAGCATAATGATTGCCAGAAGGATGTCCATGTCCTAACCTTCAGATCCTATGAATAATGCTATTTTCTGTGGCAAGAGAGACTCTACTGATGTAGCCTAAATTAAGAATGTTGAGACGGGTGGTGATCCTGGGTATCCATTTACTCCAACATAATCACAAAGGCTGGTGCTTATGGAGGCTCTAATGTGAGCTTGGTACGACTTATTTTGCACTTTGACTTCCATGAATGTAAAAAAAAAAAAATACTGTGCTATTTTAAGCCACAGAGGTTGTGTTAACCTTTTTACAGTAGCAAGAAATAAACCATTGTTATATGGGTCTTCTACTGTGTATTCTGTAATACTGTATAATTACACTTTTTTTAAGGAGAGAGCAGCATATTTTAACCTATGCATACAAATGGGAGAGCTCAGATAAGAATCTTAAAGGGATAGTTAAAATTTGAGGTCTGTATACTTACTTTATTAAGGGAAAAAGAGGAAGCGGATAAAGAATACGGAAAAGTAAATGATATTTCAGAAAGATAAATGGGTTTTTAGGAAAAAAGATGGGCCACAATGTGACTGTTTTCTGACAATATCTACTCAGGTGTAGGAGGAGACAGGGGGACACAGTTGGAAACAGGAAGAATTGAAAGAGTGTCCATGATTCCTTCTGTTGCTATATCAGAAAGAGGTGTGAAGAGGGCCTGCAGGAGTCATTAGCAAGTCTCTATGCCTCTTTGTTTTTTATTTAAAGAATACAAAATAGTGACATTAAAAATGGCATTAGAAACACTGCAAGATTTCACTAAACAAAGTAATGGAATTTAACTAGTTGCTGTATTACATGATGCTGCCTCAAACTAGTTGTTCACATTACCAGATATAAATGTGTACTATTCGTTTAAAGAAAAAAAAGTAACAAAGAAGTTATAAGAAATTAAGAAGACAAAAATAATGAGTTAAAAACATTGTAAGCACTAACTGCTCCTTTCAAAAGATCAGCAAAAATAAAAAACACAATCATTCAAACCATTCCAGATATATACCCAAGTATATCTTTCTTCTTTCTTTCATTTGTCTTTTTCCTCATCCCAGTTTTTCTTCCCATTGGACACTTTCCTTTCCTTTCACAGTATTTGTTGTGACTTCAGACTTTCATTAGTCTTTCAGGTTCTCACTATAGTGAGATAATATAGTCTCTAGGTGCATCCAAATAGCTACAAAAGCCTCTAAGTTATTTGTTTACTTTTTTGTTTTTGCTATTTTTAAATAATTTTATTGAGAAACAAATTGTAATAACACAGTTTCAAAACCACTTAGTAGGACAGTTTCAATAATTAATACATTGCATATTGTTGTCCTAGTGGTTATTCATTGTA
>NDGM011044592.1:0-13081 GCA_002564305.1 Octomys mimax | reverse complement strand
TATATATATATATATATAGAGAGAGAGAGAGAGAGAGAGAGAGAGAGAGAGAGAGATTCCTTTGAGCTAGATGTACTCATTTTTCCTTCTGTCATGTGTTATACATAACATTTAAAGAAGTCAGTCAAGTGGACTTGTTCATATTTACTGAAAATAACACAAAGATAAATTTGGCAGTCTTTCAAGTTATTTACATTATAACATAAACAATAAAGCATTACACAATAATTCAGGTAAGTATAATAAATATAAAGCATTTAACTTTTTGTAAAATGGAATCAATTTAAGGAATAAATATAATATACAATAAATAATACAGTACATACCAGTCTTCCCTCTCCATAGGAGATACTTTCCAAGACTCAGTGGATGCTAAAGTCACAAAGAGTACTAAATCTCATATTTACCATGTTCTTATACACTTACATTTATACCCATAATTATATTCAATTTACAAATAAGACATAGTTAAGTTTTAAAATATCAATTAACAATAATGCCTCAATTCATAAGTGTTTCTGTGCATTGAAAATTCAGTTCACAAGCAGAAGCAGCCAGCAAAATTTTGCTTCTGTTCTCCAACTCTGCATTGAGTCACCAACATGACCATGGCCATCTTCCTCTCATGAACACAAACCCAGCTAAGTTCCCTAAAATTGTGGAATGAACTAAGCTTATGAACCAAAGTCCCAGTGTAGGACTATTATGACCCTGTACTGCAATAAAATGACCAGAATCAAAAGTCTTGTGCTTTACAGCTATGACTAAATAAAATAAAGATTATTTGTGAGAACAAGACTATCGTCAGATATCCAAGATGGCTACTAAATAACTAAAGGGAATGTAACCTAGACAATGTGGACACACTGGGTAAAAGATGATTCATCTCCTTGACAGGATGACGTGAATTTTATCATGCTAATCAGAAAAGTATATAATCTGAAGCTTATGAATTGCTTATTTTTGGAATTTTCAATTTAATGATTTCAGAACACAGTTGGCCAAAGGTCACTGAAATTGCTAAAAAGAAATCCAAAGATAAGGGAGTATTTCTCAAAAAAAAAAAAAGAAAGAAAGAAATACAACACAGTAGGCATAACAAATAATGAAATATACAAGCAAATAAATCTGTAATAAACTCAAGAAATGTGTACAAAAATACAGAATAAAATACAAAATGCAATAAGCTGAAGGAACAGCATAGTAAAAAATATGTTTGAACAAATCCAGGAATTTACACTGTAGAATTTATAATAAAGAGAACCAAGTGTAATTTCTAGCATAAGTGATAAAATAATAAAAATGTCTATTTCTCTTTCCTGATTGTTGATAAAAAGAATTGACAAATATTTCTGGTCTTCGTTTCCCTTATTTATAAAATAAAAGGCAGTGTTATTCTGCATTATCTCTAAGGAATCAATAACTATAAATAGTCTACAGTCCATCTGCAACTTGATGAAGGAAAAGAGAAATAATAGCCAACACTGCTAACATATACAAGAAAAAAAAAAAAAAACAATGTTAAAGGCCTCCTGACTAGAGCCTTGATTGCATTTGTTTCCTCAATGGTCGTACACCAGAGGTTGCTATGTGAGATCTAGACAGTTGGATATAAACAGAAACTGCTAAGAGATACTTTAGGGAAGTCTTTTAATGTAAACTTTGCTGGTATTTTTCTTTGGTGCTCCACAGGATCCATCTTTTCATGCCTAGATCACATACTGTATACCACTCTGCCAACTTGTGACCAGGAGGTAAGAAACCCGGGGGTCAAAATCACATATTTGGAGAGAAAAGCACAAAATACAAAATCAACCAGTCAGGGACTTAACAAGGTCCTTGAATTGTTTTATCCTCAAATTTCTCTTTTTCTTTCTATCAGTTAGTTAGGTTTGACATAACTCCTAATATAAACCCAATTCTAGTAGACACAGAGAACAAGAGAAGACAGAATCACATACATATCAATATTTTTACTATATAATAATTAACATAAAACATAACAATTTTTGTGTAAAGTGACCTAGCCATAATTGGGAAGAGATTGGATAAGAAAATACAAGGAGTGAAGGGGCTATTCCACCTTGATTCTCAACAAATATGTGACTACTGGGTGACGCATTTGTGAAAGGCCCTGACTTTTAAAGTCTGATGAATAATTGCGTCCAGAACTACCCCTTATTTCAACGACAACTTCTTTTTTGTTTCTATTATGTCAACAGCCATAAGTTCCAGTGGGTCATTCCCTGGAGATAAGAGCTCCTGATAGCAATACAACCTTTGCCCACTGGGACCAGTCGGCATGGCAGCAACCTGTTGGTGAAGCTGAAGAGAAACAGCATGGAGTGCAGACAGCATTACGGTGGAGAGGAGCTCCCTGTGGACACCTAGCCTCCTCACTGTGAAAGCAGTTAAAATGAAGAGCTGACTTATTTTTTAAATTAAGTCATAAATGATCCCTTACTAAATCCCCAAAGCTTGATTTCAGTGTTAGGTATAACAGGGAAAACTGCTGTCTTTATTTCATCTTTCCTCCTGAAAATAACAGCAATTTGGAGGCAGGAAACTATCTCATTTCTACATCCATTATCCTACCCTCCCCCTGCTCCGGCACGCCGTATAGGTGCAGTACACACACGTACATGCCTTTTCATTTGGGAATCCAGCAGCTGCTCTTATCTTTCTACCGCTTATTTGTTATAATCTTAATATCAAATATTATGAAGCCTGGAGACTATTAATAGACACTACTGTACCAAACCTGGGTCTAAAATCCAGTCCTCTCACTTACTGGGCATCGATTAAATCCCAGCCCCTTAATTCTTGTTCTATCGAGAAAAAAAGGTACAATGATACTTACTTCATAGTGTTGCTATACTAATGGAATGAATCGGACAAGCCACTTAATCTTTGTGTTTCAGAGATTGTATGGCTGTTGAAATAAATGATGTGATACATCATTTTGGTACTTAAAAATATTTGGCATATACCCAGTCAATATTCATTGTTACTTATAGTTGCCAGAGTAATGCAAGAGAAGTTGATTTAAAAGTATGCTCTTTCTTGATACGTTTATTTTCTGGGATTACAATAATTTATGCTTTATCAAGAGTATATATAGTATATAATGTCCCTGTGTGGTTTACATGAAGTCTCAATATGGAACATCTATGTTCCATATTAGATGATCTAGTAATAATTGTCTTTAAGATTTTCACACCCCCACTCCACACTGACTATAGTTTTCTTCATTCTCTCATAAAACAAGTTCTGCACTGAAAACTTTTATTGTATTTGGGGATGATAGATATTACAAAGTAAGCAATACAAAAGCTTGAATATTAGATTTAGTGTTTCAAAATGCTATTAGCTATCTCCTGCCATGAATAACTTCTCTCTAGTTTATTTTCCTTTCATCTACCCCAGATCATCTCCTTTCCTACAATTCTTCCCTCTACTTCCTAGCTGCCAGCCATAAATCTCAATCCTGTTAATATCTTTACCCATAACATTCAAGTCCTCAACTGTCTCCCTCAAGCAAAATTCCAAGTTAAGTTTTTGTATCCAAAATTATAAAAGGAATCTTCTCTCCACCCTTTCCAGCTCAAAACATAAGCAGGTGCCTTGAAATGACAAATTATAAGTTAGATTCCCTGCCTGTTAGTCTCTTTGGCAAAAGCTCTTGAATTCCTTTTCCCTCTTTTCTTTCACATAATCCTAAATAAATAAGATCTTTCAATCCATCACCTCTTACTAACCATTGTCTACATGGTAGCCATTGTTCAGTATTGAAAAAGAGAGAAGCTAAAGAGTCCCTTCCTTTGAATATCTCATATAATATCCGGTGACATGGATGACAACACACAACTATAAAACATCGTGTTATTGGCATGAGAAAGTTGTGCATAAAGTATTATGAGAACAAAACTAAGAGGTGCCAAATATGAACTTAAAAAACTTAAATCTTTACTATGCAGGTATAAGCATCTTGGTCAGGTGACAGCACACATGCATAAATTACCCTTTGTCACACAAATTAACCTATGCAAATTCTTCGAATCCTCACAATTAGATCTCTTTTCAGCCTTATAAAGATTAGCAGACTTATTCTTAGTATTTCTCTAAATATAATGTTTCCATTTTGAAAAAGCATTTAAAAGTAGGAAGTAACATTTTCACTTCTGCAATGGGATTTCCTCCATGTTCCCCTAAAGTGATAACAGTAAGTTGGCTCTCCTACACTTTCTTGGATCAGACCAGTGATATATCCTCTCCCATCACTTGTAACACAAAAACACAACAATGGGTTCTACAATTCACCAACTTTGCTGTGCCCACCTAGCTTTTATTACTCAAATAGTCATCTTGACAGACACGGATTCAATACTCCTAAGTATGCTGGTGAGAACGAGTCAGCACTCTCAGTATTTCTCAAGACAAAAATCATCTAGTGGTTGAAATTGTGTGAGTCACATAGATGCTAATCCAGCCAAGACCTTGACTCATGCTGTGACCCTTGCTCTACTCTCTCCATCATTAGATTTCCCAAGATATGGGCTACACTCCTCTATTTACCTGTCATAGAATTATGTGCAAGTTGCCTAAAGTTGTAAAATGGAAAGGGTTATAGATTATGCATCATGGATTGGAAATATGTTCATAATAAATGGTTTTCTAAGGCTTAGACATCTATTTGACAAAGGACTCAACNCTGAATTGGACAAACAGACCCAGAGTCTACAAGAAGCAGATTTAGCCAGTCATCTTTTTCCCCTTCTTTCAGAGATGTCTGACACAGAAGCTCAGAGATAAATAAACACTCTGTCCCAGAAAGAGCCATTCTGCAACACCCAAGTCAGCATCCTCCACTAGAGAGCAACAGTCCACAAAAGGGGACCACATGAGCAATTCTCAACATTTTATTAAAACAATGAAAAAGAAAGAAGAAAGGCAAGGGGGGAAAAAATAAAATTAACTTCAATAATATATTTTAACAGTTTATTCATGATATTTTCATTTCAATATATAGTCAATCTTTAAAAATTGTGTGCTTACACACTTGCCATTTTTATGGTACTGGCAGTGGAAACCAGGGCTTTGTGAATGCTCGGCAGTTGCTTTAACCACTGAGCTACATTCCCAGCCCTGTTTTTTATTATTTTGGGTTTGTTTTTTGTTTGTTTGTTTTTGTAATTATTAACAAACTCTGTTGCCCTTTTTCATACTAAATCTTTTCTTTTTTATTTTTTCTGGCCAGCTCAGCCCTCCCTGGGGGCAGGGCTGGTGCAGCGTGTGGTGCTGGGAATCGAACTTCAGTCCCTAAGCTTGCCTAAGCAAGCACTTTAGACCACTGAGATACCTCACCAGCCCCCCTAAATCTTTAAACTAGAGTGAATATGTTACATCTCAGTTCAGTCTACTCACGTATCTAGTTCCCAAAGAGCCCCATGTAGCCAGCAGCTGCCTCTGTGGATGGCACAGATTCACACTGATGTTAGTGTTTCAGTCTCCTTGCAGAGGTCAGCATAACCTAGTGGTGGGAAACTAAAGACCACATAACTTTTTTAAGTGTGTTAGAGCCCTATTTTTGTATCTATTTTTATTTTGTGTGCCCCTTTTATTTTTTGTTTTTTAAAAAGAATTTTTTAAAAATCAGATGCAATACAGAATTTCTTTAAAAATATGATAAGAATTCAACAATAGTTGTTATATTTGTACATTGTTGTCTTCAAAGTAGTTGTTCAGATTACCAGATAAAAGAATGCAAAATTGGTCAAAAATTTTAGCATTATCTGCTCCTTTAAATAAATCAATAGAAATTAGTGATACACCTGTCTTAGCTATCTTGTATGTATATTTTCCCTTCCTTCTTTCTGTCTTTTTTCCTTTCCTTCATTCCAATTCTTCATTCATTATGTTCAGTATTTTTTTCTTTTTACTATATCTATTGAACCTTTCAGATTTGTTTATTCTTTCAGGTTCCTACACTAAGAAGACAATACAATGTGTATGTATGTGGGTTTGATTTATCTCACTTATGATATAGCCTCTAGTCGCAACCAATTACCTATAAAAGCCTCAAGTTTATCTTTCTTTATAACTGAGTAATACTCCATTATATAAAAATACCAGATCTTTTTTATCCGTTCATCAATTGATTTAGTATTTGGGTTATTTCCAAGATTTAGCTATGATAAATTGTGCTGCTATAAACATGGGTGAACATATATCACTGTGTTATGAGTTTTTCAGTTCTTCTGGAAAAATACCCAAAAGGGGAATAGCTGGGTTGTGGGGGATTTCTAATCCTAGTTTTTGAGGAGTCTCCACACTGATTTCCATAGTGGCTGTACCAGTCTGCACTCCCAGCAACAGTGGAGAATAGTTCCTTTTTCCGCACAGCTCTTCCAGCATTTGCCATTGGTTAATTTCTTGATCACATTCATCTGTATAACTCCCATCCCTTCTTATCCCTTTTTGGGATTTAACTCTGATTAAATTTTTTGAAACAACAATTCCTTTCCTATTTACTCAGGCTTCCTAAGAATGTCTAGGGAAACTGTCAGTAGGGATTTTCTTATTACTTAGAAATTATCTTCTATTTCTAGTTTTATTTTCTTCCTTTGTCTAATCCAAGAATCAGCTTGGTCTTGTTCCATCATTAATGTGAGCCCTTCTGAGGAACTGAAAGAATAGTCATTATCTTTGAGTCCCTGAGATGCCCATTCCAACTTCATGATAATCAACTGTATCCTCAATGACACCATGACTTAAAATGGTGTCTCCTTGAATCTTTAAACACACAATCAAATGACCAAGTTGGAAATTCTCAATGATGGATATTTTACTTAAACACCATTAAGGTGAACCTAAATGTCCACAAAAAGTAAGTGGTAATAGCTCCTCACTCATGTACAGATACTAACAAATCACAGGTATGTAAGAATGAATTGGGATAGTGGTCACTAGAAACTTGGAAGAGCAGGAAGGAGAAGGTGTGGAAAAGTTGAATAAAAAGCACTAGGAAAAGAGTGGAGAGATTTCTTCTAGTTCTGCTCACTGCAGTAAGATAACTACCAGTTGAAATAAACTCTGACCTTTTTAAAATGACCAAAAAAGTACAAAATTCCAACATACAAAAATAATTAGGGGGCCAGGGAGACGGCTCAGTAGGATAAGCGCTTGATTGGCAAACACAAGGATCTGAGTTCAATCCCTGGCTCCACTAATAATAATAATAATAATAATAATAATAATAATAATGATAAGAAGAAGAAGAAGGAATGGTATACAAGTATTCAATTATCATAATATACTCTATAAAGATATACAAATATTATTTCAATCAAAAGAGAATGAAAAAGGTGGTGACTAGACAAGATTGGAGACATAGATCCAGAAAGATCCATGCTATGCAAGAGGAAGTTCATTCCTCATACTGCTAAATTCACTGCAGACAGTGGTTAAGCCAGCCATGGCTCAAGTGATCTATTAAATATGAGGCAAGACTGTACTTCAGTTTTCTTCTGGCACCAACTTCTTCTGTCAGCAAACAACAAAATATAACTACAGTAACTCTTAAATAAAAATGTTTGTGCCAAGAAAATTAGATCTTGGGCTGGCCAAATAGCTCAATGGATTAAAGCACCTACAAGCAGGCACAGGGGCTGGGGTTTCCATCCCCAGGCCTGCCACACTGGCCCCATCCCTGAGGTGCATTGAGACAGCAATTGAAACTGGGTGTGGTGGCACACACCTGTAATCCCAGCTCTTGGAAAACTGTAAACTAGAGGATCACTATAAGTCTGATCTAAGGATGAGACCCTGAACACCCTGTAGACGCTTCCTTAAAAAAAAAAAAAATTAGATCCTATGTCACCAGAAGTCATTGTTGCACCTAGACATTGCTGTTTGTTGTGTATTGCATGTGAGACTTTAAAATCCAGCTAAAAATCAAAAAAATTGTGATAGTAAGAAAAGAGAAACTTGGGTGAAGTCTTTCAAAATATGAGAAGAAGGTAGAACAATAGAAGTCTCAGAAAGAAACCATTTCAGTAGCTAGTAGTGTGTGTGTGTGTGTGTGTGTGTGTGTGTGTGCGTGTGTAGAGAAAAAAAGTACATTTTTTATTTATTTATTTATTTTTTTGTTTTGTTTTGTTTTGTTTTATTGTATTGAGAAACAAATATCAAAGAGACAGTTTCACAATTGAGCAATAGGACAGTTTCAATGAGTAATACATTGCACATTGTTATCTTTTTTTTTATAATTAACATTTTTAAATTATCCTGGGACTTCCTAGCTTTGAAATAAAGGATTTTTAGACATGAATTCTGCTACCATGGATTACTAAAAATATATATCAGAAGAATACCTGGGATTTCTTCATAATTCTGTCTTTATTTTTTCTTTTTCTTTTTTTAATTTATTTTAAAGAGTATTTTAGTAATTGATAAGACATTAGAAATGGTACACATTTTACAACTGTGTCTTTAAAGAGCTGTATAATTTAGATCTGTAAGGCCTAAGAAGATCTATAAGCTCTTCTTCTGGAGAGTTTAAGAAACTTTAAAATTTTCTTGTCCTCACTAATGGAAATTTTATGAATAGATGCACAGAGTTGTCATGGAAAAAGACAAGTTCCAAGCATGAAGTAGAGAAACTAGCAGGAAAGAAACTAGATGGCAATACCCCTCCCACGTATTTCCAACCACACCACCTCCTTCTAGAGAGCAATTTTTCTCTGCCTCTGGCACCCTGTAGCTAGAACTTGACAAAGTTTAGAGCAAGCCCCTCCACCCCCTCATTTCACATGCAGCGCTGCTTGCTATCACCAAGGAGAACCTGCAAACAGAGAGATAGCCTAGGAGCAGGCTAGACAGAGAGTCCACGCTAGTCCAGGAGCAATGTACAGTTATCGCTGCTTCCTCCCACACCTTTGCAGGTATTTCATGCCCAACCCTGCTATTTACAGAGTTGTTATGATCACAAACCACTACCTATTGGAGATAAAACATATATATGAGTTTTTAAATAGACTCCAGTTGTCACAATACTTAGATGCATATTCTACACTGAGTATAACAACCACTAACCAATCAAGATAACATATAACTTTTTGTTCTTCAATGTTAATTAATAACCAATTATTAATTCACCCAGTTCTCACCCTTAGAGAGAGAGAGCTACTCTGTCTTAATATCCTTAACATAAAGCAATAGAGTAAAGATATCATCTGGAGTCTGAGAATCCCCCAAAATTATAGGATTACAGTGCGTGGCTATTTATTTGCTAACATGACATGAATTCTCTCCTGTGGTGTGGCTGGTTTCATCGCCCACACCTGAACTGATTTGAAACACAGTGTATGAGCAGTAATAGAAATTGTGAAAAGGCTTCAAGGAAGTATTTTTGTTTCATGAGATTTGTGGTCACAAAAGTTAAACACTTAATCTGACAGGAACTCAAAGTCCAGACAGCCTCAAGTTTTTTTAACTAATTGTACTATAAAAGTATGTAGATGGGTGTTTTGAACCTGGATACAAATTTCAATAGAATCCGAGCTGACAGTGGTTAAATTCCATGATCAGCTAATGATGCCCAGTGAAGCTGACACATGATATATTTATAATAAATGTGGTTGGAAGGCATATTATTTTTAAAATTCAATATAATAATTCAATTGTGAATATGTCCATGCTTGCAATTGCTCCTTGGACTATATGAATGAAATTTATCCATGTAAATTAATATAAAATAAAATAAGATAAAAATATGTCATATCATTACTATACTATTCCATGTTTAATTTCTCAAATTATACTTACACTTTGAAATAAAATTTTATAAAATATGTATTTAAATATAAAAAATTAAAATGAAATTAAAAATGAGAAGTGTTGAAGGGAGGAGAGGGGTGTGGGAGAAGAAGACGTCAGATATGTCACACACAGTTAGAAATTCTGTATAATGAATGTCATCATTATGGATATCAAAATGTACCAATCAAATCTATTTTTTAAAAAGTAAGAAAAAATGAAATTTATCCATTTAAACTAAGGATGTTATTCAATACAGACTATGAATTCTTTAATCTGATGTGAGAATGAAGCATGTATTTTATACATGAAAATTAGGAAATATCTTCAAAGATGATAGGTTCCTTAGGAGCGTAAATGTCTCCAACCACACCAATAAGTAATCTTATAAATTAAGGGTTGATTGGTCAACTGTCCCCATTACACATATTAACTATGCCTTCCTATAATTAATTTCCATTTATAAAAAGGAAAAGGAAAAAGTTCTGACTCCAAACAAAATGTGAACATTGACTTTTGGGTCTTTTGTTGTCACTGCTAAGATGCATGACATGAACAGGATAATCAGTCTTTCCAAACTTTAAACATTTTGTTTACTGAAACTTTCTTTTGAGGTCATGATTATCCCAGTATCAAGGAGATCATTTATCCATCTTTCTCCTCCTCCCTGGTCTGGGTGAGGACCATAGTACCACTGATTCATATTTTTTGTAATAAAAAAAACATTTCTTATATTTCTAAAAAGTGTCTTTTCATGAAAAGAAACTCTTACCTATATTTGTGAAGCCTAGGTAGACACATACTACAAGCCTTGGGTTTCTTGCTCTGTCATGAAGGTTAGATTTGCAAACATGCCTTGAAAATGAATATAAGTGCAGCCAAAATTTAAAAAATGTCTTTATATAGCATGATGCATCTTTAAACTCCAAAAACAAAAAGGTTAAACTTGCCATTACAAATTCAAAATTCAGTACCACAACAGAAATGAATTTACATACTCTTCTTTCAGTAATGGATAGAACAAACTGACAGAGGATCAATAAAGGAATAGAAGGCTTAAAAAACACTTCAAACCAAAAGGTAGAACAGACATGTATAAAACACTCCACCAAACAATGGTAGAGTACAGATTCTTCTAATGTGAACGTAAAATTTTCTTTAGAATAGAACACATGCTAGAGCATAAAACAAATTTTCCTACATTAAAAAATAGAGTAAAATCAAAGAAGAAATGTTAATTAATTCTAATGGAATTAAATTAGAAACCAAGGACATAAAAAATTTCAGAAAAATAAAATAAAATATTAGAGAACGAAATTTCAGGAAACTTAATTTCTCACAAATACATAGCAATTAAACAATATGCTATTCAGTGAATAATGAATCAATGAAAAATTCAAAAGTCATATTAGAAGATATGATGAGATTAATAAAAAATAAAGATACAAATATTTGTATTAAAAAAGAAAGACCTCAAATCCACAACTTAATCCCAGGTCAAATTTGGCATATTGAAAGAATAAACCTAAAACAAGAAGAAAGAAGGAAATTCTAAAGATTAATGGGGAGATAAATAAAACACAGAACTGTGAAATTAAAAGCTTGTACTTTGAAAGTTCATAAAAATAAGACATTTAACTTGATAGACCAATAAAAATAAAATACTTGAATTATCAAAATCAGAAATGAAAACCTTATTACTAATAACAAAAGTGAGAATGATCATAAAGAACTATTATGAGCGATTGTATGCTAAGAAATTAGATAACCTACATTAAATGGGCAAGGTAGTAAAAAAAACACAAATTCCCCAAACCAACTCAAGAAAACCTACACAATATGAATAGACTTATTACAAATAATTTAAGTTTGTAATCAAAACTATCCTTGGGCCAGCCAGATAGCTCAGTGGATTAAAGCGGGAGCTCAATCCCTAGGCCTGCCTTGCCACACCTGCCCCCAGGTCATGCTGAGATGGCAATTCAGACTGGGCATGGTGGCATGCACCTGTAATCCCAGCTCTTGGGAAGCTGTAAACTGGCAGATCATTATGAGTCTGATCTAGAAGTGAGATCCTGAACACCCTGTAGACCCTTCCCTAAAATACAAATAAATAAAATAAAATAAAATAAAAACTTATCCTCAAAGAGAAACATCAGTCCAGATGTCTTCCCCAGTAAATTCTGTGAAGCTAAAGACTAAATTGGTACCATTTCTTCACAAACTTTCTAAAAATTAGGTAAGAGAACAGTTCCTAAATCTTTTCTGAGGATAGTATAACTCTGATGTCAAAAACAGACATATAAAATTATAAACCAATATATCTTCTAAATATGGGTATAAAAATCCTCAAGCATGATGCAAACTAAAGCTAGCAACTTCTAAAGTGTACCATGACTAAATGGGATTTATACCAGGAATTCAATATTGACTCAACATCTGAAAACTTGGGGGTTGACTAAAACTCGGGTAAAAAACAAAAAAAGATAAGATCATATCAGTAGATACAGGAAAATATTCGACAAAATTCAACATGCTTTAATGATGAAAATACCCAAAAACTAGAAACATAAGTTAACTCCCTTGATCTGATAAACTAGGTCTGTGAAAAATTCCCTATAATTATTATACTTAATAATATAAGACTGTTTTCTCTGTAATAGTAGAAACGTGACAAGAACAATAGCAAACAAGTGAAAAGACAACTCACAGAAGGGAAGAAATTTTAAAATTCCATCTCTAATAGATTTGAATCAATGATGTGCAAAGAATTCATCACTTAATGAAATTCAAAATTCAAAAGTAAGCATAGGACCTGAATAGGTCTTTCCTCCAAATAAATGGCCAATCAGCACATAAAAGTTATTGTCCTCATTGGTTGCTAGGGAAATACAAACTAAAATCATAATGAAATAACACTGTAGACTTACTAGTTAGGATGGCTATAATTTAAAAGTTCAAGGGGCCAGTGAGATAGCTCAAGGGACTAAGTGCCTGCTGTGGCAAGGTTAGGGACCAGAGTTACCATCCCCACCCTTGGGGTACAATGAGCCAGTGACCAAATTCAGGCATGGTGGCACATGCCTGCAATCCCACCACTGGGGAGACTGAAAACAGGAGGATCATTATGAGTCCAAACTACATAGTGAGACCCTGTACTCAATATGTATACATGAAAACATAAATAAATAAATTTTTGATTCAAACAAAAGACAAAAGTTATAAAAGTATGTAAAATTATATTTTCATATATATATATATATAT
>NDGM011044589.1:0-13471 GCA_002564305.1 Octomys mimax | reverse complement strand
TAGCGATTTGATTTGAAAGTGTCTAATTGCTATTTGTTTATCAATAAAATTCTGAAAAAAAAACCTAAAACAACAGAACTCAGTGAAAAATAAAAAAAAAAAAAAACATGGCTTCTAGAAGATAAGTGGGTTTATCTTTTAACAATTACTTATTTTCCCTTACAAAAGTAAGAGATATCAATGACTATAGTAAGAATCATAATAGCTACCAACTTGGAGTTCTTACTGTGTACCAGGCATTGTGCTAAGTGATTTATAGGAATCAACTCATCTGAATACTCATTTAAGAGTATTTTTGCTCAATTTTACTGAACAAAATTTAAAATTTTCCAAAGTCATCCATTAAACAGTTAGGATTGAACCCCATTTGCTTGATTCCAAAGGCTAATCATTTTTATAAAACAACTGCAGCCAGGGCCTGTGAGATAGCTCAGCAGACTAAACACATGGTTAGGCAAATGCAGGGATTGGCATTCCATCCTGGTACCAGAAGCTGCACAATCCTGCCCCCAGGCACCTGAGCCTGCCACCAACACTAGGCGTGGTGGTGCACACCTGTAATAATCCTAGTGCTGGGGAGACTGAAACGGGAGGATCACTACAAGTCTGAGCTGTGTGAGACCCTGTACCAAATACATAAAAAATAAAACAACTGCAGCCTAATTCATAGAATTTATAAATTTAGCATGCATCTTATATTTTCCTACATATCAAACTTTGATCTAGTCCTTAATCAAAAGGAAGACAAAAGTGGTTTAGAGTGGTTGTGACAGTGATGGGATAGGAAAATGACGATGAATTATCCACAGAGGGCGATACTCCTGGCCCCACTTATGGCTGGATAGGCTAGAGAAAATCCTGTAACTTTCCTGAGTGATTCAGGTTGCTATAAACAGAGGGGAATAGACTTCAGGATTCTACATTAATCTTCTTTCCTTTGTGGATAATGAAGGCACATGAATTCCCTCCTTCTTAGTTCCCCTGCTGAGGTGGCTCCCAACATGTAATCAATTGGGTTTGACAGAACTCAAGACTGAATCACACTTAAAGACCTGGGACTCTCATTCTCAGCCATTCAGAATATCTTTTTTAAATTTTCTGTTTATACAGAAAATTTAATTTGCTTTTGCTTTTACTCTTCACCTTACAGAACACACAGTGCCTATTTCAAAACATAAACCAAATATAATTTCTTCAGTTCAGTTTTGTCAGTGGGATCCATTGCAAG
Organism: Octomys mimax; assembly: GCA_002564305.1. Lineage (NCBI taxonomy): Eukaryota > Metazoa > Chordata > Mammalia > Rodentia > Octodontidae > Octomys > Octomys mimax. The sequence continues at coordinate 12,243 of NDGM011044589.1, read as the reverse complement.
AAAGCCCTGGAGTTTGGCGAGGCTGAGCTGATCATAAGTGTGGAATGTGTTGCCAAGAAAAAAGAAGCTGTTTAGACAAGGAGCTACAGAAGTCTGTATAAGAAAGTCCCTAAATTTTATAATGTTGCTAAGGACTACACTGTGTGTCCAGGCATTGTGGACTTTCCCAACTCATCTTCTCCAAGCTGATACATTGAAGCGCTAGCAATCAGTCTGACTATATTTGAAGTTAGGACCTTTGGGGGGGTGGTCAACTAAGGTTAAATGAGGTCATAAGAGTGGAGCTCTGACATAACAGATCTGGTGTCCTTATAGGAAGCGGAAGAGGAGAGGCACCAAAGGACATTGTACTCACCAGTGCTCTGCTTGTATTTCTCCCTCCCCTGCCTTCTCTCTCCCTCCTTCTCCCTCTCTCTCCCTTTCTTCCTTCCCTCTTTCTGTCTCTCTCTCCTTCTTCTTCTCCTTCTTGGTTCTCATTACAGAAAATAATAGGAAGACTAGGGTTGCTAAATTCCTAAAGGGGAAAATAAGCCAAGCTGTAATTCTTTATTCAGCATAGATATTTTTTAGAAAATGAAGGTAAAATATATATTTAAACCAAAAAAAAAATTATTTTCAGGAGACTTGTATGATAAGAATTATTCAAGGGAATTTTTCATGCTGAAGAAAAAAAATGGAAAGTAGGAATTTTTGAAACTGTCTCATTGCTATTTGTTTTTCAGTAAAATTAATAAAAAAAATTTAAAAAGAAAAAAATTAAGGTTTCTTGAGAGCAAGTGGTAATATTCAATTATTTATCCAATGTTGCATAGCTATATCTCTTAATTTGAGCAACAAATTTGACAATAAAAATAGATAATGTAGCAACAATGGTTAATTAGTTATTGTTTTGAAAATCTGTAACCTATGTACTATTGTATGTTACCTTGTTTCTGTTGTTTTTGCTTTTGCTTTTACTCTTCAAACTAAAATTAAATTAAATTTAAAAAAGGAATTACACACAAAATGAGTGCCAGAAATGATAAATATACACATCAATACTAAACACTTTTTTCCCTCAAATTCATGTTTTCTCTTATGGCTGTTTTATCAAAAGCGATTAAAAGTAAGTTCAAAAGTTTAGGACACAGACAATCTTTTAGGACAGATAACAATAGCACAAATGATGGGGTGGGGTAAGATAAAAATATATTGTTAAATTGACATAAGTGGAAGTATATTGTTTGATAGTTGATATATATCTATATACTATATATTCTGTAATATATAGTGTATATAATTGCAATATATATATATATATATATATATATATATATATATACTGTATCTTACTTGACAGTTGATATACTATATATAGTATAGACATACTATATATACTATGATATATACTGTGATATGCTATATATAATTTATATATACTGTGATATATACTGTATACATACTATGTATGTGTGTGTATGTTACTCTGAGACATCCATTAAGTAAAGCAAGATAATATGCCTGAAGAAAATACAAAATGATAAAAATATTTGAAATGTGAGTAATTCAGAGGACATCATGAAAGAAGACAAGCTCAAAGTACAGAAGAAGCAAACAAAACAAAAAGCAAGATAATACTCAGATCTAAACCATATTAACAGGGCCAGGGAGATGGCTCAGTGGAATAAGCGCTTCCCCGGCAAGTGTGAGGGCCTGAGTTCAATCCCCGGTTCCGCAAACAAATAAATAAAAAAATAAATAAATAAAATAAACCATATTAACAATGATATTTAAGATAAATGGCCAAAGTGATTCTATTAAGAGGTAGAAAATTTAAGACAGGATAAGACCCAGGGCCCAAATAGAGATGTACATTAAAAATAAAAAATACAAGCAGGCTAAAAGTAAATGACCAGAAAAAGGTGAATCATACAAATGGTCCTAAGAAAGTTGGTGTTGGGATGGCTGCTGCATAGGAAATGTCTTGAGAAAGAAGGATTATTTCATAATGGTAAAAGGGTCAATTCATCAAGATGACATAAAAATAAAATGATTATAACTCTAATACAAGAGTATCAAACTGACAATCAAAAAACCATGTTATGATTTAAAAGCTAAATATTCTTTCAACAATTATAGACAAAAACTATTAAAGATGAGAGGGCTTGAAGCCTTATCCAGCACTATCAACTAACTGGATGTAGCATTTAGAGATTGTTTCTCTCCATGATTGCAGGTTATACCTTCTTTTCAAGTGCACGTGGAACATTCACTATGGCATGTACAGATTGGGCTAAAACATGACTTATACACTTCAAAGAATTTACATGGGAGTGCCCTGCCAGCCCCGTCCCTGGAGTACGCTGAGATGGCAATTGAGACTGGACGTGATGGTGTGCACCTGTAATCCCAGCACTTGGGAGGCTGTAAACAGGAGGATCACGACGAGTCTGATCTACGCAGTGAGACCTGTACACCATGTACACCTTATCCTTAATACAAAAAACAAACAAAAACAAAACAAAACAAAACAAAAACAAAAACAAAAAAAACATGTGGGAAAATCAGAGAATTTCTTTTTTCTTTTCTTTTTATTTATTTATTTATTTTTATTTATTTTTTCTTTGGCGGAACCAGGGATTGAACTCAGGCCCTTGTGCTTGCCAGGGAAGCACTTATTCCACCGAACCATCTCCCTGGCCCCCTTCTTTTCTTTTTAGAACCCAGGCCAATGCAAAGATTTCCTCATTGTCTTTGCCAGAAAATGGGCTTTTCCAGGACAGTATTTTACTGAGAATATAGTCCTTCAAATATAATGCTATTATGCTTAAGATCTCAGTTCCAAGTCCCCACCTTACTTAAAAACCTTACCTTTTGTCTCACACAGCCAGAAAAAGCTAAGGCACTTTGATCCCGAGGTTGATCAATGCCTAGAGAACAGGTATAACTTTTTTTTTTAACTATAGCTTTTATGCTTTCACGGTCTGGTTTTCAACTCCATTTACATTTGTGGTTGTGGAAGAGTTCCCCTAATATTTTGCACAGTCACTTATCATTTCAAAGTATATCTGTGATAGGGGCCGGGGAGATGGCTCAGTGGAATATGCATTTCCTTGGCAAGCGCAAGGGCCTGAGTTCAATCCCCGGTTCTAAAAAAAAAAAAAAAAAAAAAGTTTATCTGTGATACAATTTTCAGTGTTGAGGTTTGTGGCTGGAGGGTTCTCAGATCATTTTGTTTCCCTGTTTCTGGGATTTAAACACTGACACATTATGCTTTGGTTACTTTGTGGGTTCAAATTACATGGACCTAACCAAATATCCTCTCTTTTAAAACTAGATAGTCTTGGATTTCAGTTCCAACTCCAGTCTTGACCCATTGTGTAATGCAGAACAAGGAATAAAATGTTCCTGAATCTTTACATGTAAACTTTAGAGATCGTAATTCTGAGGTGTCTGCATACTACTGGAGATTGACTTTAGGAATGTTCTTCAATAAGCTGTGTCCCACTGTTTTAATTTATTTTGAGACTAGGAGAGTCACACAAAGTTTCTCAGGCTGGTCTTGAACCTGCAATCCTCCTATCTCATGCTCCCTCATAAGGATATAGGCATGTGGCCCTGCCAATTGCAAGTTTTCGTGTTTGTGATAAAGGTTTTTCTCCGTTCTTACACCATAAAAGACATAATTAGCAAATGAGAATGTTATCATTTATTCATCAAGTACTAAGTGTTTACTATATGTCTGCAATCTCTGCTCAATGATAGGGTAAAAGACAATAAGTCTTGTTGTATCATGACAATACTAGAGGGTAAAACCCAAAATATTTGCTACATATGCACATAAAGAAAAAGAAAAAAAACTCCAAATGTCCCAAATCAAGGGTGTCAGGCAGGAAGAAATTTCTGCTTGCAGAATGGTCAGCCCTTTTGCTCTCTTCAGATCATCAGTAGATTAGATAAAGCATGCCCACTTGAAGGAGGGCAATCTGCTTTGTTCACTGATTCAAACATTAATCTCATCTAGAAATATCCTTTCATACTCACTCAGAATAGTGTTTGACCAAACACCAGGGTGTCTCAAGACCCAGTCAAGTAGAAATGAGCTGTCACTTGAAATTTGATTTAAACCTACACCTTATACAAAAATTAGTTCAAAAGAATCATAGACTTAAATGTAAAAATATGAGGCTGAAACTTTTAAGGAAAAACATAGAAGAAAATGTTTGGGCTCTATATTAGCTTTTGTTTCTATACTTAAATACATGCATTTGGGCAAATCTAAATACTTAAATTTATTTCACTCACAGTTTTGGAAACAGAAAGTCTAAATTGTTAGTGCTGGCTCTAGGAGCTACCCGTGCCTCCCATCTGTTCTGTCACTACATGGTAAGTCACATTATGAATAGAGCACTTGTGTGTGAGAAAGATTGCATCAAAGGCAGGAAGTGAAAGAATGACTTAGTTTCAGGAGAATGTTAGTTTTTTCTGAGGCCATGAATCCAAGGACCTAAAGATGCCCAGGAGGCCCCACCACTAGAGGTCCCATAACTCCCAAGGGCACCACACTAGGGACCAAGCTTCCAATATATAAACCCATAGGGAACAAACTATATCCTAGCCACAGGAGGTTCTAAGCATAAGCAAGGACTTCTCAGACTTACAACAAAAATTTGTCTTTATTAAGCTAAAATTACTAAATTTGCCATCATCAAAATTAAATCTTTAATTATAAAAAAAAGATAACAATGTACAGTATATTACTTATTGAAACTGTCCTATTAATCAATTGTGAAACTGTCTCATTGATATTTGTTTCTCAATAAAAAAAAGAAAAAAATATGGAAAAAAATTAAATCTTTTTGTTCCATGAGAAGTCTTATTAAAATGAAAAGATAAGATATGTGTTGGGAGAAAATGAATATGTGAAGAGCCCTTAAAATTCAGCAGCCAAAAACATAATAAAATGATTGAGGAAATAGGAAAAATATATGGAAAAACATTTCATCACAGAGAAAATAACAGATGGTAAATAAGCACATGAAAAGTAGACATTATTAGTCATTGGGAAAACATGAATTAAGGCCATACTGAGAAATCAATACTTACCTATATGAATGGCTAGAATAAAAAGAATTACTGGATGGCATCAGCTACTATAATGGATTAACTAATAGTCACTTTGTAAAACCCAGCTGAACCGAATCAGTGTGGTTCATGGTATGGAAGACCCATCCAAGGATTGTTGTCAACAGCATACAAGAACTGGAGGGGAAGATGATGTGCTATTCATTCTTCCAGAGAAGCTTCTGGTGCTGGCTTTTCTGATTTGAACTCAGCTGTTCTCATTGTTGGAGGAGCTTAGGTACTGTCACTGTCCCTGAGGATAGCTGCAGTCCTCTTTGGGGGTGCTTGGGTCCTTACCTTGAGTGTCACTTCTGGGTTCCAATGCAGAACTTTCAGCTTGGTGACATGGATTCTTCCCCTCATTGACACAGACTTTCTAGTTTCCACCACAGGCCTTTGGACTTTCCCAGTGCAGATCCTTGATATAGGCTTGCATGAGACATTGCTGTGGGCTCTAGACCTGCAGCTAGACTCATGGAAGAGTGTGTGCTAGGATTTCAGTTGGACTCACACAAGATATTGTCATGGGATCCAGGCCCTCATCTAGATTCTTTGGGTCTAGCTTATGGACATATCTTTTGTACTCTCCTGCCTTTGACATTTTGGGTGAAGATTATAAAGTAGTCCCATAACTTATGTGTTCTGTATTAAATCTATTCCCTTGAAAACTCTCACTACTACAATAGTGAAAAGGGTGTGGAGAAACGACATCATCATATAATGACTGTGAATGCAAATGGTATAACTCCTATGGAGAAAATCTGGCAGTTTCCTTGAAAAAGAAATACTCAGGGATGGGGAGATAGATAGCTCAGCAGCATAAGCACTTACCTGGCAAGTGCAAGGTCCTGAGTGTGATCCAGGGGACAGAAAAAAAAAGAAGAAAGATTGAATTATCATCACCAAGCAATTACTTTCTGAGAATTTCCTCCACAGAAAAGAAAGCTTATGCTCACACAAAGCCTTATGTAAATATTTACAGTAGCCTTATTCATCATAATAAAAAAAACTGGAAACAACCCAGATGTCCATTAATGGGTGAGTAGTTCAATGAAGTGTGTCTCATCCCTACCACACAGTAAAAAAGAACAAGCTATTGATATAATTAACAACCTAAACAAATCTACTGTAATGAGAGATTTCATGTAGTGGAAAAGGCCAATCACCAAAAGCCACCCATGAGTAGACTGATATAACATTTTTTCAAAGGACAAAATGATGGAAATGGAAAACAGATCAGTAATTTCAAGAGGCCAAGATGGAGGGGGAAGATTAGAAGAAGGGAAGTGGTTCAGCTATAAAGAGGAAAATAAGAAACCCTCACAGTGATGCTAGCATCATATGTTGTACCTATATCAATGTCATTAGCATTTAGCATGATCATAGTATTGTACTGTAATTTGGCAAAAGTTTGCACGCAGGAAACTGGCTAAAAGGTAAAGGAGCTTTCTGCATTATTTTTACAACTGCTTGTAAATCTATCGTTGTCTCCAAATAAAAAGATCAATTTCAAAACCTTCTTTGGGCCTGTGCTTAGACAACACATCATGATGAAAAGCATGTAGTACAGAAAGCTGCTCACTTATGGTGACTGAGAAGTGGAAAGAAAGCACAATGAAGGGCTGAGAGGCACATGTCCCCTCCTAGGGCACACTCAAGTGACCTCATTTCATTCACCAGTTTCTCTTTTTAAAGCTTCTGCCACCTCCCAATAGTACTACGGGAGGGAGGACCAAACCCCCTGCAGCCCGGAGATCTTTGAAGAACACTTAAATCTAAATCAGAGCAATAGATTCAGAAAAGAAATTTTTACAGAATTCTTTTCTTACCATTACCATATAAGTATAGAAAGAAACCTCCTTAACTTGATTACCAGAGACTTCCAGAAAACAAAACAAAACAAAACAAAACATGGTTATGCAAACATCCCTCTAAAATCAGGAGGAAGACAAGAGTCCATTGACCTTGTTCCCAGTCACCAATGCAATATAAATAAGAAAAGGCAAGGAGCGTGAAGAAGCAGAAAATCATCAGCACAATTTAAGGAAATCTACAGCTACATTATTGGAATTAGTAAAACAGTTAGCAAGACTTCTACCTGTATATTACATTTCTATACACTAGCAGTCAACCATTGGAAAAAGAAATGTTTAAAAGAAAGATATCTGAGAACAAATCTAAAGTAGATTCACAAGAACTTCACTGAAAAAGTTACAAAACAGTATGAAAATACATTCATTAAAGGGTATGAGGAAAAATAAGAATGTTTGGTTACATTTTGAGGCTTACTTCATATGATAAACATGTACATTTCTCATTAACAGTTCATACATTTTAGGATATTTCAATAAAGCTCCTTCTGGTAAGTGGTGAATATTCTCATATATGTACAGAAATTATAAGAATGGTCTAAAAAGCTGATTATAGAGTGTATATAGAGCTGCACAGGGCTACAAATCACGAAGAAACTCTGAAGAAAAAATAGATTTCATGGGATTGGTATGGGGGAACTTGCCACATCAAATATAGAACCTTATTATAAAGTCAGCAATTATAGCAGTAATATAGAGTGAATTCACTCTAGAATAGAGGGAACTAGGAGAAGACAAATGAGTCCAGTGAAAGTTTTCTATTTTCCTTTTCTTTGTTGAGTACATATTGTACAATCACCGTAGATGCCAAGGATAGAATATTGAAGAAAGCAAATCATGCTCATTCTTACAGGACACATAGCCTAGTAGAGAGCCAAATATTTAAAAAGTAATATAGGATGAGCATCCTTAAGCTAAAAAAAAAAATTGAAATTTAAAATGCTCCAAAAGTTGAAACATTTGAGAGCCCGCATGTTACCTCAAGTGAAAAAGTCAGTATTTGGCCTCATGTGATGAGTCATAGTAAAGATTTAGGACATTGACATCATGGTAGGAAATTGCCTTCAGGCTATGGGTATAAAGTGTATATGAACCAAATGAATGTAGTGTTTAGACTTGAGTTCATTCCTAAGAAATCTGGTTATGCAAATATTCCAAAATAGGAAAAATCCAGAATTTGTAAACATCTGGTCTCAAGAATTTTGGACAAACATATTCTATTTGTAATGATTCATATGATAAGTTTATCAAAAATGGAAAGAGATTGTTTGGGTCAATTCAAGAAGGAAACTACTTTATTTGAGGAAGGAAGTCCTTTCTGTGTGGAAAGTGTGAAAGAGGAATAGAAATAATTTACACAGTGGAAAAGGGAGTGATTTTTTGGGGGGTAGAATGAGATATTCAGGCAAAAGAAAAATTTTTCGTGGAACCAGCAGAAAGATTGGAGAAGAGAGTAAAAGAGTAGAGTGAACACTTAAAATCAACTGACTTTGTCTTCAGGGTCCTACAAGAACTGTGCTTTCTACATTTATGTCTCCTATACCTCACAGAAAAACACCTCTCAAGTATTCTAAACCTTAAGATTAAACCTTCCTCCAAGGTTATAAAGAATTTTCTAAGTGTAGACAAAGAAATGAGTACTGACACAGGTGTCTGGATTAGTAATGGAAAAATATTTGCCAAGCAAATAGTGTTATTTATCATTTTTTATTAGTAAATGTTTGCAGCACATGCAGCATAGAATCATCATGGGGAGTTGGTATGTGTACACAACACAGTTTGTTTCTTTTTTAATCCCATTCCCCTTTCCTCACACCTGTTTCTCCTTCCTCCTTCATATTCCCATCCCCATTTTCTTTCTTGTTGATAGTGTTAATTTAGCTCAAGTTTATGACATGTAATATTTACATTCATTGAGGTTATTAGATTCTTGTGCATGGCATATCTTCATTTCTCTGATTTCTCATTCCCCACTCCCTCTGCCTTCCCCCTTGTTCTCCTGGACCTTTTCTCATTTGTGAGAAACTCATTCCCTTGTCTCCTGTTCATCTTTTATTATGCTCTTTGTGCTTTGCCTTACTCAAGTAAGAGATACTATACGGTACTTAAATTTGTGCGTCTGATTTATTTCATTCAACATTATATTTTTCAGGTGCATCCATTCACCTACAGTTAGTCCATTTTATACCAGTATAGTATTCCATTATGTATAGATACCATATTTTATTTATCCAATCATCTGTTTATGGGAATACATACTGCTTCCTGGATTTAGCTATTATGAATTGTGCTGCTATAAACATTGGCATGAATGTATCATACCCACTGTAGTATGATGTCATATGCTCTTTGAGGAAGATACTTAGAAGGGAGACAGCTAGATCATATACAATGTCTAATCTTAGTTATTTTTAAAAATCTCCTTATTGCTTTCCATAGTGGTTGTATTAATTTACATTCCAACCAACAATGGTAGGAGGGTTGTTCTTTTCCCACTGCAGTCTCACCAGCATCTGTTATTTTTTTGATTTCTTGATGATTGCCTTTCTTTCTGGTTTAAGGTGGAATTTTACTGTTGTTTTAATTTGCATTTCTTTAATGCACAGAGATATAGCACTCTTTTGATATATTTATAGGCCATTTGTACTTCCTCCTCTGTGAAGTGTCAGCTCACTTCCGTTTCCCATTTCTAGATTAAATCTTTCATTTTAGTCTATTTTTTTTAGTTCTTTACAATTTCTACATATTACTCCTCTGAGAAATAGCTGGCAAAAATTTTTCCCACTCTGTAGGTTTTCTCTTTACCTACTTATTGATTCTTTTGTGCAATAGTGCACCTGGAAAATATAAATCAGATAGTTCTAATTGTTTGAACAGTTTGAAAGGAAGAGGAAGGAGAACCAATCAACTCATTAACTGGTGGACTAGAGGTGGAGTTTACATGGGCAGTATGGTGTCATAACTGGGACTGACTGGGGAAGGCTTGGTGCATGTGTGTGAAAAATAAAAGAGGAAGTTCGAGTTTAATTGGGGAAGAAGATAAAAGAAGTCAGTCTAGGAGCAGCATGTCGTTGGTCTTGGATCCCCACGCCATGATAACTTGGAGGACGGCTGCATGGGGGCGGACCTACCATTTAGCACTTTTGCTCTTAAAATCTACTGTTTTCTGCTGTTAATGTAGTCACTTCAGATGTTTATGCTTATCAGTTGAAGTAGTGTACATTTCTCCAACATTTTTTACTTTCAGCTTGTTTGAATCTTTGTAATTATTGTCTGTTTCTTGTATGTGTTTTTTGTTCATTTGTTTAGTTGGCTGGCTGGCTTTTTAAGGCATGATGTCATCATACAATTCATGTTGGCCTTGAACTTACTAAATAGCTCAAACTGTCCTCAAACTCATAGCAATCCACCTGCCTAAACTTCCCAAATACTGTGATTATAGGCATGTGCCACTGTGCCTGGGCCAGTATGTTTCTTGTAGATACCAACTAATATTTTGTAGATGTCGTATTGGGGCTTACTTTGTTACCTGGCCTGACATCCTCTGTCTTTTAATTTGAGCATTTAGTCCATTCATATTTAGTAAAATTATTGAGCTAGTTGGATTTAGATCTGTCACTTTACTATATGTTCTATTTTTATTTATTTTGTCTATTTTTAGATTAATGAATGTTTTTAAGATTTCATTTTAATTCTATTGGATTTTTGTCTGTACTTCTTTTCTTTATTCTTTCTTCCTTCCTTCCTTCTTTTCTTCCTTCCTTCCTTCTTTCTTCCATCCTTTCTTTTTTATATTTCTGATTGCACAAATCCTATCTCCTCAGAAAATCAGAAAAATTAAAAATGAGCTGGCCAGATAGCTCAGTAGACTAAAGAAACTGCTTAGGCAGAGTGCAGTGACTGGAGTTCGATCCCTGGAGTTCCATGCTGGCCCTGCCTCTGGGGTGCCCTGAAATGGCAGTTGAGACTGGGCTTGGTGTCGTGCACCTGTAATCCCAGTGCTTGGGAGGCTAAAAACAGGAGAATCACTACGAGTTCAATCTAGTGAGATCCTGTAGACCTGTCCTAAATGCATAATAAGAAAAATAAAATCAGAAAAAAAAATAATAAATGGCTGTCTTTAATAAGATAATAAGTTGCCCTAAAGCAATTAATGCCACAGGATATGTTGCTTTTTTACCCTGATGTCAGATAAGGCTTATTATGAGCTGGTGATCCACCACTACCATTCTGTGTGTGAAATCCTATTCTCCAGTTCTTGCTATATGTGAATCCTTTCATGTTTAGGCTACTAAACTCTACCTGCACCACCGTAAGAAAATAACAGCCTAAACTAACATAGAAACTACCTCCTTGGTATTCCTTCCATTTACTTTAAAACCAATGTGTGTATCTACTCATTTTGAAACTGAAAGAATTACAGAGCAGCTTTATATCCAGTACTAAGCACCTTGGAGTAAGAGTGAAAGAAAATGGTGCCTCCCATTTCTGTCCATCCTACTTCAGGATACATGGTAGACAAACATGCCAACAACATATCCTAAAAAATGTCAGGCTTTAGTTTGTCATGTTATCAGTGAGGAAAAAGATCTACAAAAAGTGGAAATGTGTAGTAAATAGAAAGACCTCTTGGTCACTTATGATTAGACATCTACACTTCCTTACTTTACTGAGACTCAATTTGTCAGCTTTGGTTCTCTAATAAGTGGCTTTATAAATCATTGCACATATCTGGGGCTTGCAGAAAGACAAAGCATACATCTGATGAAGAACATTGAAGTGGGTCAACTGAGTAGTACTTTAGGGAGATGAAGTTGAGAAAGAGTAGAACCCCTTGCAGTGTGGTTTCTAAAATTATTACTGTAAAATTTCAATCTATATCTCCATAATAGAAACATGACAATGTCAAGACATGCAGTTATATGTAGAATATGGGCAAGGCAATGATCCTGAGAATCTTCAGAAGATTTTTTTAATCTAGCAGTTAACTGGAAAGATTCTCGCCCTGACTAACTATATATACTGATACTTGTGAACTAAGCAACTGCACAGCAGATGGTAATCTGTAATAGTAGTTTCATGCTTGGAGTGCCTGTCATTCTGATCATCTGAATACGGACTGCTTGTCATGACATGCCAGTCGCTGCTATGATGTCTCTTGGGTAGATCATTGTTCAAAAAGAAGAGGATGGTGAATGAAAGCAAAAGACAGGAACAGGAATATTGTGGGACTGTCCTGCTTCAAGGTTGTATATGGTGAGATTTTTGG
>NDGM011044571.1:0-10803 GCA_002564305.1 Octomys mimax | reverse complement strand
ACTCAGGCCCTTGCGCTTGCCAGGGAAGCACTTATTCCCCTGAGCCATCTCCCTGGCCCCCAAAAGGCATGAAAGGGTTTATTTTTTATTTATTTATTTTTTGGCAGAACTTGGGATTGAACTCAGATCCCTGCATTTGCTAGTCTAGCTCTTATCCTACTGAGCCATCTCCCTGGCCCCTCAAGCCAATGTTTAAAAAAAGGGTAATAAATGAAAACAAGAAACAAGAAAAAATGTCCTAAGACTGTCCTGCTATAATGCTGTTTATGGTTAGATTTCTAAATTTCGGTGTAAAAATATGTAATTGTTTATTCCTATTTTAAAATTTTTATTGGTTTTCTATTTTTTTCTTTTTTTCCTTCACATTCTGAAGAAATTTAAAGTTTAATATATGAATACTTGATGGAAAATACCTGTTCCATGTTATGTCTAAAGATGTTTGATATTCAGGCAGATAGTGAGGTTAAGCTCAACTGCTTAAGTTTTAGGTTAATAATAAAGCGCCTCACTTCTGAAGGGTTAACAAGTTAAGATTTTGCACCAAAAATTAGAGAAATAGAAGGGCTTCAAGGACAGCCAACACTGTGGCCCTAGCCTTTCAATGTCAGCGAGGACCCAGTACATAGCAGAACCTGTAAAGTAACATCATGTAACTCAGTAGTTTCCCAATTTTCTGATCAAGGAGATTATGGGCCCACAGAGGAAAGTGATCAATGATGTAGAGTGCCTACGGAGAGGTACATGGATAGAAAACATTTTTACAGGTTTTCATAGACAGAAAATTGGTCAGGCAATGGCCATGACTCATCCACATGGCTGAAACTGACAGAAGATCTACAAACTGTGGTACTGGGTTTCAGGCTAAATCCTGAGGAGATTTGACTGACCTTTTGAGACACAAAAGTTACATTTCTTGTTACATAAGACTTGCTTTATCTTGGTCTTAAACATCAAGCAGAAAAGTAATGTCATATTAATATGCTGAGCTGTGAAAGGCTCAAGTCAACTTCTGACACTGCCAGACCTATGGATAATGACTACTATTACACTCTACTGGGCTATATTGGATTGTTTTGCTAAATTCATGCACCTAAAATATTTAAATGGCAGTTCAATACTCATCTCTGATAAAACTAAACGAAAAAGGGTTACAAATGAAGGACCATTTGATATCTGCATATACAAATAGGTAGGATAGATATACAGCTACTTTCTCCTAATTCAATGAGAAGAAAGATTTGTACTAAAAGTATTTGGACAAAATATCATATCTACATCTTGTACTGTGAATAACCACTAAGAAGACAACAATATGCAATGTAATAATTATTGAAACTGTCCTATTAATAGGTTTTGAAATTGTCTTATTGCTATTTGTTTCCCAATAAAATTACTAAAAAATTTTAAAAAGTCCTTTTTTTGGGGAAAGCTCAGCCCATCCTGAGTGCAGGGTAGTGTGGCATGTCGTGCTGGGGATCAAACCACGGTCCCTGTGCTTTTGCCTAAGCTTGCCTAAGCAGGCACTTTAGACCACTGAGCTATCTCGCCTGCCCCAAAAAATGAAAAAAAAATGACTACCAGCAAACCACTGATTTTCAGCTATGAGAAAAGATTCAGACAATAAAAATTTACAACTCAAAAAAATATGGCACCTTAATGCAAGAGAAAATTTTTTCTTCTTAATTCAGGATTTCACAGGTCTGAAATTAAGGTCTACCAAGCCTACATTCCCTCTGAAATCTGCAAGGAGATAATTTTTCCTGCCTGTTCAAGTTTGTGGTGATTCATTGCTTGTGGCATTCCTCACCTGTTGGTGGCATAACTTCTGTCTCTGCCTCTGTCCTCATATGGACTTCCTCTCCTCCCTGTGCCTATTCTTGGTATATCATTCATGAGGGCGGCTGGAGAATTTAGAGCCTGCCTGGAAAACCCCAGATGATTTTGTATAGAGATATTTAATTACATCTTCATTTTTCTTCTAAGTGAATTTTTGAGGTTAGCACATGAAAATATTTGGGGTGGGGGCGCCTTTCAACCCACTGCAGACAGTGACCTGACAATTAAATTATTCGTGGATAAATGTCTGATCACTTTTTACCTTCTAACTCCTAGGGACACATGATGTAGTTAGTAGAATTTGTGAAAAAAGAATCTCTATTTTGATTATACAAGAACTTCAATTTAGCAAATTAACTCCTATCACAAAAGACAACATAAATATAGTGGTAACATTAAACTGCCTAGTTACATGAGTTCATGAAGCAAAATTTATTGCATAGAAAGCTCACAAGGCTAATTGATACTTGTGTCTGATGGGTTCAATTATTCTATTTAAGTTTCCTGAAAATATTTTCATATTGTTTCCAGGACAGCCCATGAGAAAGTAATGATCAAAGATTAGTGAATTTGAAAATCAAAGGAGGAGACAGAGAGAGACTGTGATTGGAACTAGTATATCAGTTTGTCCTTTTTCTCATGAAAGCAATACAGACAAATTCCATTATTTTTTCCTCAAAACTTCCCTTATTTTTTCCTCAAGTTAGAATTTGATAGGTAGATTCACCAAGGTCTGATCTATTACCTCTGAGTATTATTTTTGTGGAATGGTAAAGATCACCTACTAAAGGAACAACCCTCCTCCTATTACCTAAATTATTGTTTGAGTTATTGATTAATCAGACATTGAATCTATTAACAAAATGACAAATATATATTACAAAATTATGAAATGTCCCTGTTGGTGAATAAACTTAATGTTTTCCCTGAAGGGAGATCACAAGACCACAGTTGGATTTGTGAGAACAGTGTTTTGTTTGAGCAAGGATCCTAACCTGTCATAACATATGATGGCAAATAAATGTCCTCTTTTTGCACAGCTTTCCACAGCCAGGTGTTGAGTGGTTAAGACACTATTTCTCTGAAAATAGCCAGAGATGCTAACCAATACCAACTCCAACTCACTTTTTCTGTACTTAGACATGACTTCCCTTACCAATATGTTATACTTTCTCTTTTAATAGATTTATAAAACCAATTGTGACTTCCCCACTAACAACTTATTTTGCATTGATTGCATTTAACTTTCGCTGCTTCCTAACAGAACACTAATCTTTTTGGTAATACGTTATCCTGTTGAATGGGCAACTTCAAGGAAAGTTTCCAATAGTGAACTGTTTTTACTCATAGGCAAGTTTCAAACAAAAAAAATATCTATTTCAGATTCTTTCTTGTTTCATTTTCTTTTATTCTTTCATGTTCTCTTTGATTTCACAATATGTTTGTTGTTTCTACCTCACCAGAGATTCTTCAAAAATAAAATGAACACAAATGGGGTGCATGCTGTTCAAGTTGTCCAATTTTCCATAAAGATCATTATTTACATATTTCTTTCAAATACAATTCAGTAAAACGCCTAGTTATAAAATGTAAAATAAAGAAGTTGAAATATTCATATGAATTTTTACTAGACAAAATTCACAGGGTCACCATTTGGTGGATCATATATCAATTCAAAAAAAATTACAGAAACATTAGAGATGATTCCTTCATTCTATACTTGAAAAAACAGATCTATAATAGTTAATATTCTTTATCAAGTTCACCCAGAGTGTTTAGTTCAAAAGTAGGTCAAATACAATAGTGTTTATGGCAATCCGTTATCTATGAGGGAACTTGTAACTCCTAAACATTCTCAAAGCAATTTTGTGTGAATTTATTTGGAAAGTTGATGCATGATTTCTATCGAACATACCGTCATTAGAAAAAAAAAAAACTTTGCTGCTTTGGAAACACTTTTTCACACATTCTATTATTTTCTTTCCTTTTGTCTTTTTTTATAATTTTATTGATAAACAAAACACATTATATTATTTTCAAATCAGAACTCAAGACAGCACAGGATTTTGCACAAATCCAGCATTTAGGAGAAAAGAGTAAAAGGTAACCATATTGAAAGAGTTTGTCTAAAAAGAAATTTGAAGTTTATTTGAGAGAATCATTCATTAAGGCTATGCCTACTAAATGCCATGTTACCCATTTCACTGTAATACGTAAATCAGGACCCTGTTGCATTTTCAAGAAAATCTCCATATTTATTTATTTATTTATCTCATTGACTTGATATAATTCAAGGTGTTAAGCCCACAAAACTAGGTGTGAACATACATAATGTACCATCATTTAACCCTCACACAACTTCAACAATCCAACAATCTTAAAGCCAAACTTATTTTCATATCTCCAAAGTACTCGGTATCTAGACTTGGTATACTGAGGCAATTCCAAGACATCATCATCTTAACTGTAAATATATTTTAATGTAAATAAGAGCTGGTTTCTAACATAACCACAATACCATTATCACAACTAGTGTCGAATATTTGGTCAATTTTCAAATTACCCCAATTGTCTCATATATGAATTCACTTTACAATTTGGCCAAATTAAGATCCAAATTAGATCCACATAAATGTTAATGTGTTTAAGTTTCTTTCAATTTATAGGCTCCTTCTCTATCTCTTTGATTCATTCTTGCTTTTTATTTACTTAAAAAACTTGGTCATCTGTCCTGTAGTGATTCCAGAAGTCGGGATACTGTTGACCTCATATTTACAATGCACAGTAATATATTTCTTTGTCTGCTGTATTTTAAAATTTTTCTGTATCTTCTATATTTATTATAGATTAGGCATTGTCTAGAGGCATGGTGAAATTTATGTTCAATATTTCAGCAAATATATTTCAGAGAGAGAATACTGCCATCAAGAAGTACATGTCCAGGACAGTGCCGACCTATGAGTAAGAATTTTTGCTAATATTTCACAGCTGCCTTCACAAAGTTGTATGATGCCTAATATACAAAAGCCACATATATGCTAGACTGATGAGAAGGTGATACCACTCAATGTCTTTACAAAACGTCCTTTAAACCAATCTTCAGTGATGAAAGAGTCAAGTATGTGAACCCAACCATGAATGAAATTGTGAAGCACAGGTGAGCTCTCTGACATCCCCAATGACCAGCTCATCTTATGCTTTTGGACACGTGTTTCCTGTTATTACAATGGCTTTTCGTTCTCCAGGTTGTTGCATTACCACTATATCTGTACAGAGTTCTATTTGCCACCTGTGACATTTTTGTGGTTTTATGATTATTTATCCTTTTCCCACCAGATATGACCTTGATTGCAAGAAAATTGATTCCTGTGTGTGTGTGTGTGTGCACGCGCGCGCATTCACGCACACACGCATATTTATGTGTAACAAAGCATCACTTGAAATCTCCCTATTTAATGTAATTGTTTTTAATTCTGTTCGTTATGGACCAATTCTGCAGCCTTCTTGGTACCAGCAGAGGGAGCTCAAAGACAAGTCGGCAAGCTGTGGCAACACGCAGGAAAAACACTTAGGGGTGAGATAGGTATAGTTTAAGAATGTACATCACTACAAAGATAGCAGCAAACATAGCTGCATAAATAGTGAAGTGATGATATAACTAAGCCATGTTTGGGTCATCTATTAGAAAGGTCATTTGTCTCACCCTTTGCCCCCACCCACTTCTTTTCAGGCGGTGATTGAAATGAGTTCAACAACATATAATTTTCCAGAAAGTTGGGAGGAGTAGCTGAAAAATTCGGGGATTTTTCTGGTTGATTTTTCTAATCACTGCTCAAAAAGTTCTTTATGATATTGATCTTGTAGGATTTGATTAATTATAAAACACTTTGGAGAAGCTTTTTACCACACAGAGTTTTCGTCTATCCTTTTCGCTCATTTATTTTTTAAAGAGGTTTTCCTTTGTTTGAGCACACATTTATACATGAACTTAATCTAAGGAAATTATCACTATATGTACATTGACACCGAACTTGAACCATCATTTTGTAAACTGCTTGGTGTTTGCTGTGGTCTCAAATTTTGTGTCCTGCTAAATATCATATAGTGATAACAACTACTCAATGCCATAGTGTTAAAATATCAGGTCTTTAGAAGGTGACAATCTTGTAAGGGCTTTACCCTCAAGAATGGGATTAGAACTATCCTAAAGAGCCATGAGGGAAATTGTTTACCCTTCTATCAAGTAAGGACACATACAAGGTGCCATCTATAAAGTAAAAAGCCCTCATCAGACATCAAATTTGCTAGTGCCTTGCTTTTGAGTTACTCAGTCTTCAGAACTCTGAGTAATGTTGAACAATTCATCACACATTTCTTGGCTAATTATACTTCTGCAAAATGTCAATTCATTTTGCTTGTCTGTTTTTCTAATCGGGTGTTTTTACGTGGGGTGTATAATCTTTTGAGTGCTTCATTTATTCTTGATATGAGTCTTCTGTCTGATAATTTTCAGTGGGGAAGAGAATCAGGAAATGGAGGAAGGTGTTAAGGAGGGAAGAGATAAGAGATAAAAAAGGAATTGGAATATGTTGTGTGCATCTACCAACTCCACATAATCAATGTAAACATTATGTACTGTTAAATGCACAAAACAAGCAATATGAACAAGAGATAAGTGTAGGGGGAGAGAGGGAAGGCAAAAGGATGGAAAAGGGAAATTAAGATGTTCTTTGTACATGTACAACTTTCTACAAAGAACGTAATATATACTACGGATATGTACTAATAATATGTACTAAGATAATGAAATAAAATCAAGTTAATTGAGGTTTATATGCGGCTGAAGTGAGCACTCAAGTTTACTGATGTAAGAAACACCTCTGAGTAATACATTTATGTTTATCAATTATCCAGTCAAAGGTAATTAATTCTAATAGCCTGAGTGGTTAAGATAGTATCTCACATACATTCTAGTATCACTTTATCCTACATATATTTGCTAAGGACCTTGATGCAACAGATGCAATCTCAGAGCAGAGACCAATGAAGGGTATAACAGAAAAAATAATCTAGTAGGGTTACTAAGCAACAACTAATAATGTAGTAAGATAATTCTATAAAAAATGTGGTGAAATTAGTGAATAATGTAAAGAATACCTGTGAGGAATAGGGGGCTTATTTCCTTGAGGAGGGAGGATTATTAAACCAGAGATCTAATTTAGATATATACAATGTAAATGTCTTTTCTGGGTCAACATACTAATTTTTGAAAAGACTTGGGGGCCATATGATTATTTGTCTCTAGTCATCAACTCTGCCAATGTAACACCGAAGTGACTGATCACTAGTAGAAAAAAAAGGTTATAGCTATATTATAATAAACTTGTTTTATAAAAATAGATTCATGAACCAGATACTTCAGCAGATTAAAATGCCTACTTAGGCAGACAGAGGGAGCTGGGCTCAATCCTGGATGTGCCATTCCGGCCTTGCTCCCAGGGTGCACTGAGGCTCAGACTGAGACTAAGTGCGGTGGTGTACACCTGTAATCCAAGCTCTTGGGAGGCTAAAATCAGGAGGATCACTAGGAGTTGGATCTGTGTAGTGAGACCATGCAGACCCTGTACTAAATACATAAAAAAGAAATAGATTGATGAAAGAGAAAGAATATTCTAATCAAAAGGAATAGCACAATCAAATGCCCTAAATCAGATATGAGCTTGACATTTTATAGGAGCAAAATGTCCAATACAGATCCAGAATAATGAACAAAAAAAGAGGGATACAACCATGTGGTAGGCACGTGGTGATCATATTACTTTGTAGCATGTGGTAAGGACTTTGAGGTGATATGATTTTTATCAGGTGAGCAGCATAATGAGATGGGCATTAGGAGAGATACAATGTCTGTGGAGAGTGGTTGTAGGCAAATGAGAAGTGGAAGGAAGACTAGCTACTAAGCAATTCAAGTAAAAGTGCATAGCAGCTGTGGTTAGGATAGAGATGAAATGGACAGAAATGGGTCAACTCTGTCTGTGATTTAGAGGCCAAGTCAATCAAAACTACTATTGGACAAAAAATAAAAATAAAATAAAGAAATACCAGAAGCCAGGTGCTTTTAATCACCTACTGGGAATGTGGCTATGCTGTTTGCTGACATGGGAAAGATTAGGACAGAAGCAGGATTTGGGGAAAGATAGAAACCAAAAGCTATATTTTGACAAAAGGAAGTTTTGGCCACCAATGAAATGCACAAAAATGATACGAGAAATGAGACAAACTAAGTCAGGTCTAAAAATGTTATTTTGTGAGTTGTTAATTAATAGAATAAAATCTAACAGTATAACTGTAGGAGTCATTAAAGGTAAGTAATATTAAAACAACTTGGTTGAATGACTTCGCCTGTAGAGAGTATGTAAGAAGAAGACATGTTAAGGCTGATGTCAAGCTCTGGTGTCCTCAGTATTTAGAGACTGAGCAGAGAAAGAAGACTAGCAATAGAATCTGGTTTCACAATTAGCCATGTAGAAAACCAAGAAAGCAGATGCTTTTTAGAATTTAAATGGAAAATTGTCCCAAGATAGACAATAGTGGTTAGTTGGTTACAGCTACTTGCCAAGCATAGAGACTGGCTCCAGAGAGCAACACCTGTTGTTATTTGTAAATGGAAGAGAATGGAAAAAGTATCTTAGTTTCCAAATTATCACTCAATTTTTATTTAAAATTTTTTTATTAATTTTATTGAGAAACAAATAGCAATGAGACAGTTTGAAAGCCTATTAATAAGAGAGTTTCAATAATTATTACAATGCATATTTTTGTCTTCATAGTTGTTATTCATAGTAAAAGATGTAGACACGGTATCCTGTCCAAATACTATTAGTACAACTCTTTCTTCTCATTGAATTAAGAGAAAGTAGCTGTATTTCTATCCTATCTATTTGTATATACAGATACAAAATGGTCCTCCATTTGTATCCCCTTTTTTTGTCTAGTTTTGTCAAAGATGGGCATTTTATTGCCATTTAAATATTGTAGGTGTGTGAATTCATCAAAATAATCCAATATAGTCCAGTAGTCCATAATAGTAGTGGGTTTTCCACAGGACTGGCAATGTCAGAAGTTGTGGACTTGAGCCCTTTACAGCTCAGAATATTAATATGGTTTAATTTTCATATCTTGTTATTACTTTTCTTTTGGATGCTTAAGACCCAGATAAAGTAAGACTTATATAACAAGGATATCACTCAATTTTTAAAGAATATTGTTAATTTTTATATTTTGGAGGCTGGTTTGTATGTCCAATCCACACTGTTCTATTTTAAGCGTGTTAATGTTTTCACATGCTTACCACAATGACTAAGGACTATTCTTTAATTACAGTACATATAGCGCTGTGTGTTTCTTTCCTAGACCCCTTTTACCTACCTTGCTTCTCAATTTTTCATTTTCATCTTTAACGTGAAATGTCAGAAACCATCATTTCAAAATTTCAAGGCTGGAATATATAATGTTTCAATCTTCTAAATAAATGATAATAATGTCCAGAAGACCACAATAAGCAGCAGTGAGATTCCTGGCAGAAAAACTACGTTTTTCCAGGTACTTGAAGAGACACAAAAACTAAGACAGGCTTGCTCTTTTCCTGGCGTCAGGGGAGATGCCTGTAGCAAAGGTCAAAAGCTGTGGCTGTCTCTGAGAATTCCAGTCTCAGTGTCTTTACTGCTGATTTGAGATTCTGATAATTGACATTTGCCATTGCCTCCCCACTAAATGGAATTACTGTGTTTGTGAAAAGTCAGGCAGTCTAATGTTCAAAGAAAATAATAAGCTAGAGAAAACAAATAGAAGATGTTTGCAAAAGTTGTACTTGAGGGGAAAGAAATCTAACAAGAAATCATTCAGACTATTCTATTCGTATACGACTCTTATGGACATTCATGTACAAATTTTGGGATGAACATGTATTTATGGTTTTCTTATGTGTAACTGTAGAAGTAGAATTACTGGGTCATATGTTAACTTCATGCTTACCAATTCTGAGGAATTGCCAAACCATTTCCCACAAAGGCTGCTGTTCTCTTTGATGTTCTAACTATCATGGCATGAGGCTTCAATTTCTTCACAACCTCCTCAAAATTTGTTATTTGGCATTTTCTAAAATCACTGTTGCCAACCTAGTGAGTGGAAAAAACTAAGAGAAGGACCACATACCTGAGTGGCTATACAAAGAGGCTTTCCATTTGGTGGTTTTGATAGATGCTTTCCTGTTACGTACTGATGCTGAAAGACTTGTACACCAAAAAAGACAAAACATTGATAAAATATGGAAGGCACAAATAAAAAAGACATCTGATACTCATGAATTGGAAGGTTTCATATTATTCAAATGTCCATATAAGCCTAAATCATCTATGGATTCCATGCAATCTGTAATTTATTCCAATTTGTATTTTAAATAGAAAAAAACATCAACATCACACAATTCTTTGATTCATATAGAAGCACAACATACTATTGATAGTCAATTCAGTCAGAGAAAGAATGTAGCTGCAAGCATCTACCTCTGCTTTCAAAGTATTGTTTAAGTATACAGAAGAAAAATTATTCCTGTGTCTGGGAATATCAACCATTAGTTTCACTGTGAACAAGGGAGTGAGGTACATGGAATTAAAATGCCACCAATCTTACTGTTTTTTATAAAGATTAAGTGATTTTTGAACAAATGTTTTCTGAGGAAATTCAAGGTTCTGTTTAGTCTTTCAAGTTTTTTCTTAACTGGAAGAATTTGGAAATACTTTAATTACAATTACACTTAGCTCATTCGGATTGTTAAAACAGTTGTGCTGAGATACACACTGAAAAGGGAAATTATTATTCTGTGAGTTCTACCTATCAACACTTTAATATATATATATATATATATATATATATATATATATATATATTTTTTTTTTTTTTTTTTTT
>NDGM011044557.1:0-24557 GCA_002564305.1 Octomys mimax | reverse complement strand
AGTGCTTCCCTAGCAAGCACAAAGGCCTGAGTTCAATCCCCAGTTCCGCAAAAAAAAAAAAAAAAGAAGAAGAAGAAAGAAAGAAAAAGAAAAGAAAAGAAAGAAAAAAGAAAGGAACACTGAGGTCTAGACTGCTGACGTTAGCCAGGCTCCTCTAACTCTGAGGGAAAAGAGACTGTTGAGGCCCAAGATTTTGGTGCTACCTCCTCTCCCTCTCAGTGTATACAAGCACTTGCTGGAGGAGGTAGCTCTTGTCCCCTCAAAGGATATACACCCCAAGAAGGAGGAGCAAGCCAGACATGCCACCTTTTTCATTCTGTGTCTCTTCCAAGCACTTGGCTTACAGCTCAGCCCAGAATGGGTGCAGATGCCTCTGTTGGCCAGGGTCACCAGGCAACAGACCCAGGAGAAGGGACCAAAGATAGTAGATCTGATCACATCCCAGGGCTAAAATGCTTAAAGGACTCATCCTTGTACGTCATCAAGAACCCTCTCTCTAGCCAGGTATGGTGCTACATGCCTGTCATGCCAGCACTCTGGAGGCTGAGTTTGGAGGACCACTGTGAGTTTTGAGGGCATCCTGGGTTCTTTAGTGGGTTCACGGCCAAGCTGAAGTGCATAGCAAGACCCTGTGCAAAATAAAATAAAATAAAATAAAATAAAATAAAATAAAAGAGGAGAAGGAGAGAGAGAGAGAGAGAGAGAGAGAGAGACTTTGTGATGTGAAAACAAGCAACTTTATTTCAGACAGAACCATCAGATCTTCCCAGACATTACTCAAGTATCTTAGTCTTTATATGACTAATTCTGCTAAAGGTGCATTCAGGTCCCTGGAGAGCAAGGGCTGAGATCCCCTGTCAGCTTCTCTGTCCCTGGGAGGCTGGATGTCTCTCCTTCGGATACTCATGCAGATCCCCTCACCAAGGCATAGAGAGCCCTCCTGCCCCTGCCTCTCCATCCTTTACTGCCCACTTTGGACCTGCAGAAGACAGTAGAGGTGGCCTCCTGCACAAGAGTACTGGAGGTGACCTGGTACAGGATTTCTTCCTATCTTCCTCCTTGAGACCAGCCTGTCCTCTCTAGTCTTCTCAGGAAGGAAGTGCTTTCAATGATGATTGTTAGTGTACAATATCACGTGAAGACACACACATCACCCATTTCTTGAGTTTGCCAAGTGACTGCTAAAAACAACTGCTAGTGCCCAGACATCTCATTAGACAATAGATTTTAGGGGATATATTTTACTTGACTGATTAAAAAAGAGGCTTTACAAAATAGGTGGCTCGCCCAAGTGGAAAGGACAGCAAATTGGCTTTGGCTCAGAATGCCCAGAGGGGCATTTGACTTAGGTGTCCAAGAATTTTGTGAAATGAACATTTAAATGACTTAACCAGAGTTGGTTGCCAGTACTGTTTGTGTTCCTAGAGTCCTAGGCCTGCAAGAAGCATGCAAACTTAAATTGTACTCACAGAAGGAAGAGCTCTGAATCAAGACAGTATCCTTCTTATGGGATAAGGTCATCATGTCTATTATCATGTCTGATGATAAACCTACCTTTATTTACTTGTTTGGTTTTTTTTTGTAATCTACAGCACTGGTTCAGGGAACGATATATATATTTGTTCAAAGTGCTGAAAACTGAGAAAAACCCAAAGTTTGTACCAGGAGTAGGAGAATATATGATGTCCATATAATATGTGCTATTCAACAGTGAGAATAGAAGTGCTATAAATGATTGCATAATGTGGGTGACTGTCTTGGACATAATAAGCAAAAAGCCAGAGATGAAAGTGTGTGGACTCCATGATCCAGCTGTTTCAAACTAAGGAATGGAACATTAATCTATGTTATTAAAAAGTCAGGATCAGGAGGTAGGGACCTTGGAGGAACCTAAGAGAGCTTCTGAAATTAAGGCAGCATGTAGTTCTTCACATGCTTCCTGGTTAGATAAGGGTGTTTACCTGCTAGATGTTAGGGTTTGTGTCTGGTTGTCCCCCCAAAGCCTTATGCAGTCATGGGGCAGACTTCTAGAGTTTCTGATTAACTCATGATCCACTGGGATTATGGCTGTGAGTGCTGCTGCGATTATGGATATGAGAGGTACATTCAGCCTGGGTTGAATAGCCTGAATGCAACTCAAGGGAGACAGACTAGTTCTCTGTAGCCATGGTTGCTGCTGCTCCTCCCTTCACTCTCTGCTCTTCGCCGCATGAAATGTTGCTCTATGCCATGTGTGTCTCTGCCTCGGAGCCAGCTGAGTATGGACTAAGACCTCCACTAACTGTGTGCTAAGTAAATCTTTCCTTTCCTAATTTTGAGTGCAGGGCATTTGTCCCAGCAGTGAGAGAAGAGTAACTGAGACACTGAAAGTCATAAAACTGCATGAGGAAGAACCTCACTTTTCTGAGTATTTGTCATGATTCAACCAATCACTAACAGCAACAAGAACAATGAGAAGCAAACTGATTCAAAGGTATGATTCTAAACCCCAGTGTCAATTCCAGGCTTTCTTGCCTTCCTGGCTGATGGCACAATAGAGCTTAGAGCCACCATTCTGTGCAGTGATTGCGATGTCGCTCATTGGATTCCACTTCATAAATAGCACAATTCCTCTTTATCAGCATCATAATTTCAGAGTCAACAGAGTTTTATTCCTTTTAATCTGTCATGGGCACTTTCTTATATGTTTTCATGTCTCATAATTTTTAAGAAGCTTGACATTTTGAATAATGTAGCAATCCGAAAACTGAATCTTGCCTGTCTAGATGATTTGTTGATATTATTGTTTTGCTATTTGTTTGTTTAATGACTTCCCTGACTAATTCTCTATAGTCTTTATTATCTCTCATGTGTGGCCTCTGGAATTCCTGTTTCATTAGCTTAGTGATCAGATGATTACATAGAGTTTTATCAAATTTTTGGAGACTGTAAGTCTCCTATCTTTTGTTGAGTGGCTCTGTATGTGCAGCCATCCCTTGGTAGCTGTGAGTACCCCTGTCACAATCCCCTTAGCTAACAGAGTCAGTGGATATTCAAGTCACTTACATGAAGAGGCCCAGCATTTACAGTTGGTATACACACATCCTTTTGCATACTTTAGGTCACTTCTGGGTTGACTATAATACCCAATGCATACAAGTTCAGTATGAACAGTGTTATACTCTACTGCTTAGAGAAAATGACAGGGAAAAAAGTCTTCACTTTTTGGCAAAAATATTTTGTTTTGCAAAAATCTTTCATCTGAAGTTGGTTGAATCTGTGGCTTCAGGGCTGGTGGAAAGACAGCAGACAGTATACTAAGAACCACCTCCAACCCTCAGCCAGTTGAGAGCTCTGCTTTAGTCTTCCACTCCTGCTTGCACAGTCTCAATGTGACAACTTGATATTCTCTTACATGTGTCTCTAGCACACTTCAAACCCTGAGCATGTGTGTGGAATTATAGAGTCCCAGAAGCATGACAGAGGTTTTTAAGGCCACTTAAGGATGTAACAGTCACTATTGTCCCAGTTACCTGTAGTCATAAACAATTGCTAATGATACATAGTTAAAGTCTCTCTGTCAAAGATGTTCAAGAAAAAAAAAAAGATGTTCAAGATATATGGGCTAATCAGGTCTAATGATAATAAATTAAACAGCCTAGTTTGGTAGGTTTCTGTAGAACTGTCAGATCAAAATATGTCAATTCTTCATGAAAGGTGCTTTAGGGGAGTTCTAAGTGTGTTCTGGCACCTGGCTTCTGTTTCACAATTGGTTGTTATGCTAAAGTTTTCTAGAGTTATCATGGAAGTTATCAGGGATGGCAATAGAGAATATTCAGAGGTAAAAAAGCTGATAATTATTACCAAGATTCAACTGTTTTAGGAATGAATTTTTTCTATACAACTTCATTTTGTAAATTATTGTATTCTTTTCTTACTATTTGGTTGAGAAGAGGATTTTTACGTGTGCTCAACACCACTGCCATTGCTGACGTCACACTGGGCCTTACAATCATGCTACTTAAAGTGTTCTTGTGTTCATTTTCTGTACTCTTCTAACTGTTATTTGTTGTTCAAGCAAATTATTCAATTGCCCACATTATCCTACTTTTTGAATAAAGTAACAGATGGTTTTATTTGAAAAAAGCTAAAAAAACCTTCATAGTGCTCTACATTTTTAACAGTACCATAAAATAATCTCCAGCTGTTCAATATCTGTCACATTTGATGAATGATCTATAACAATAGAATATGATTTGTTTTCCTTATTTTTAAATGCACGTGTCATCTCAATTTGTACAGATTCTTCTTTTCTTTGTAATGAGTGTTCATAAAATGCTTTTGATGTCTATTTGGTCTTTTATCACTTTGATTTTTTTCCAAGTACTAATGGCAAAAAATTAATCAAATTCGACAATTAGTTTTATGATTTTCACGGCCTTTCTATTAAGAAATGTCACTTGTCTCCATGACTTCTAAAGAGGAAACGTGTTTCCTTGAGACTTGAATGATTATAATTTATCTTTTAGTACCTCAAAATCATACTTACTCTTCTTGAAGCATTGGTTCAAATCTGTATATTTTGACTCATTTATGTATTTATTTATTATGTATTTGGTACAGGGTCTCACTGCACAGCTCAGACTTGCACTCGTAGTGATCCTCCTGTTTTCAGCCTCCCCAGTGCTTGGATTACAGGCGTGCACCACCACGCCCAGTTTTGGTGGCTTCCATGGCATGCCTGGGGTTCTGGGACCTGCACAGTATATGGTACTGGGGATCAAATTCAGATCCTGGAGCTTGCCAGGCAGGTGCTTAGACCATTGAGCTATCTACCCAGCCCCTATTTTATGAATTTTGGTTGAATGATAGTGTTAAAATATATCACCGTACACCTGAAAGTTCATATTATCTAGAAATATTGATAGATTTTTCAAAGTAGATGTTAGAAAAGAACTGAACTAGAAAAAGAAACCAGTCCCAAGTAATTGTGATTAAAATGTCTTGCCTTTGCAAGAAATTAAAAAATAAGATGATTTCAAATAGTCTTCAGTGTCTTAAAAGCCAACCCCTATATGCAGAAGATTAGGTACATTTATGTCTTGATCAAAAATTTCTTCTCACTCTTAAATAACAGAAATTCTGATACTGCCTTAAAAATATAAAAATTACCTCAATTCAGTAAGTAAGGATTTCACCAAACGTATTCATCAGTATTTATTGTTGTTCTCTTCCTCCAAGTGGGCTGATAGAAATTCATGATATGGGAAGGGACAGGTATGAAGTTTTCTCTGTCAATAATTTCTCCACCAAATGCCACCAACCTGATGAAACAGGAAGAACAGAAAAAAGAAGTTACAGGAGTCCTTAAGAGGTACCCTTAAGACCAGAATGGTGCTGAAAGCAGTTTTCACAGCTCGTATTGCCTGCACATACACAATACCTGACAGCCACGATGTAAGGGAGGAGTTTATGGCTCATGGTTGTGTTCCACGGCCAGTTGACTCCAACACAGGAGCATCATGGCAGAAGAGCATGGTGTGGCAGAGCGGCTTAGTTTGCAGCAGTGAGGACGCAGGTCAAAATAACAGTGCCAGAGAGGAAGGGCTTATGGAGAATCTGCAACAGGCAAGACCCCTCTACCCAGAGGTGTGCCTCACTGTTCCCCTTCCTGGCTCCCAAGGAAACCAAGTTGTCCATGAAGCTTACCAGTGACTCAGATTCTCTCTTTGCTGGGAGCTTCCTTGCTTCTTTAGAGTCCTCTCGCCGGCCAATGTGCTGTCTGCAGCCACTGTGATCCTGACACTGTTTCTTGTGGCATCTCTTGCTGCTCCCTCCTCAACCCCTAGTTTTGTGAAAGTGCAAGGCGCAGAGACTTTGTTGGGTTCCATCTTCTTCACAGGTAGTTGACTTGCTCAGGTGTGAGGCTGGATGTAAGCTGGGTCTTCCTCCCTGGAGGAGCACATCTAATGCATTTTGTGTGAGTGTGTGTGTGTGTGTGTGTGTGTGTGTGTTTCCAAGGATTGAACTCAGTACCTTGTACTTGCCAGGCAAGCACTTATTCCACTGAATGTCTCCCCAGCCCCTAGGAGCACATCTGATTCTTGAAAAGCATGTCTATGTCAATCAAATACATGGGCCAAATAGCTCAGTGGATTAAAGCACCTGAAAACAGGTGCAGGGGCTGGGGATTGGATCCCCGAGCCTGATGTGCGAGCTGTGCCCGCCCCTGGGGCATGCTGAGATGGCAATTGAGACTAGGCATGGTGGCGCCCGCCTATAATCCCAGCTCTTGGAAGGTTGTAAACAAGCGGATCACTATGAGTCCAATTTAATAGTGAGACCCTGAGCACCCTATAGACCCTTCCCTAAAATACAAAAAAAAAAAAAAGAAAGAAAGAAAAGAAAGAAAGAAAGAAAAAGAAAAAAAGGGTTTACTCATGAAAAATATCCTGAGGAGATCTGACTGACCTTCTCAGATACAAAAGTTACAGTTCTTATTATATAGGTCTTGCTTTGTCTTGGACTTAACCATCCAGCAGAAAAGTATAAAAATGAGGTATAAAATGTAAAGCCACATTGCATATGCTGAGCTGTAAGAGGCTCAAGTCAACAGCATCTGACGTTGCAGATGTTATCCTACAGCCAACCCACTACTACTATGGACCACTGGACTATATTGGATTATTTTGCCAAATTCACACACTTACAATATTTAAATGTCAATGAAATACCCATCTCTGACAAAACTAAAAAAAGAGGATATAAAGAAAGGACTGTTTTGTATCTGTATATACAAAATAGGATAGATACAGAGCTACTTTCTCTTAATTCAATGAGAAACAAAGATTTGTACTAAAAGTGTTTGGACAGGATACAGTGTCTACATCTTGTACTATGAATAATCACCATGAAGACAACAATATGTAATGCATTAATTATTATAACTGTCCTACTAACCTGCTTTGGAACTGTCTCATTGCTGTTTCTCAATAAAATTAATAAAAAAAATCAAATACATGCACACACACACACTCCCAGTCTCCACTAACTCACTCCCACTTCTATATATGGGATGAATAACATGATTTCTCTGAAGGCAGCATTTTCATAAAATTCTCCTTTGCCTCAGATCCTAACCTTTTTCTACCATCAAACTAAGTGAAAATCTGTTCCTAGCATTTCCTTTTGACATCTACCTCTTAGCCTGACTCACAGCACACTTCATTGCTGCTTGTCCAAATCAAAACTTTGCCTATAGTGCCGCTCACTTTGCTAAGGGGAGGGACCTTTAAATAACAGGATCTGAAAATTGCTTAAATCATACATGACTGGGTTAGAAATTAATTCTGTATCACTGGAAAATATTTTTTTAATGTAGGCCTTAAAAGATCAAAGCCGGGCTTGTATCAATTACTGAGTTTGAAAACATCGTTATGGTGTTAGGGTCATTAAATAAATCAATCAAAAACTTTTTTTTTCCTTTTTAGAATAACATCATAGAAAACTTTTCACAACTTCAGTTGGAATAATTGCAAGTGTTAAATCAGGTATAAATTTTCACTTAAGTCCAAATAGGATTTTTGTGTTGCCATCCCTCTCACTACCACCCTCTTTACCCACACAGGCCACAGGGGACCCTTCTTTCTTCTGGTATTCTGTTTCCACTATTTCTTTAATTATTTGGATAAGATTCAGAGCAAGACTGAAGCTAAATGATGTGCAATCGCTACATACCCCTGACAATCAGCTCTCTCCACACTGCCTTCATGCTCAGTAGAAAAGGCAGATTTAATTAGTAAAAGTCACGAACAGCACTGAACAAAATAGTCATTTCCAGCCTTTTGTGAATCTTTAAAAGATTAAGCTAAAAAGTCAGTTTTGTCTGTAATAACTTAAGCCAGTAAAAGCTTTGTTGCTATGTATTCAGCATTTTCCTGTGCTGTCCTCGGTCTAAGCTCATTTATCTTAAAACACCATCACCAATGGTTCTCAGTTATACACAAAGTAAATAAAGTCATTCCCATGCATGAGCTCTATTTGTTAAAATAAAATAGCTCTGCAGCCCCAGAAATTGAGATAAAAGGAAGGATAATGTCTCCTAGGTGAGACTCCACCAGCAATCTTTATTTGCAATCTCTCCTTTCATTCCCAAAGCCACTTTCCTAACTAGTTTATTTCTTTTTTCAAACACATCATTCTTTTTCGGGATCAGAGTGCATTTTGTATTTTCACATGTGGGTTCTGTGTAAACAGGTTGCTTTCTCTATAATCCCAAAATATTTATCTTAACTGTAGAGATCTCTATGGTAATTCTGAAGAAGCAGCAAATACATTAAGTATAAGACTCCAGAATACCTTAGGTTCTATGGCTATCACTATAGTACTCTACTTAACAGGAAATTCTTGGCAGCTCCTCAGACATCTAGCAGAAGGGCATTAATTAACTAAAATATTGTAGAGCTAATGCTTCAAACTCCTGCCACCATACACATTGAGTTTTTCAAGGACATCTAATAATAAAGAACACATCTCAATGTTCACATGCCTAACTAATGAAAGGCAGCGAACCCCACTATTCCTTCTTATGCATTAATAATGTCTTTGATGAGGCATTAGTGCCAAGCTTTGAAACCATGTAGATGTCCACTGTTTAATCAAACAAATTGTACTCAGGAACTCATCTTACTCAAGAACCATTCTCAGTGGATAGTTGTTTTATCTCAATCCTGTCTTCTTCTTTTTTTTTATTTATTCATTTATTTATTTGGTACAGGATCTTGCTACGCAGTTCAGACTCATAATGATCCTCTTGTCTCAGCCTCCCCAGGGCTGGGATTACAGGCTGGCGCAGTGTGCCCAGGGTTCTGGGGCCAGCACGGCATGTGATACCAGGGTTTGAACCCGGGTCCTTGTGCTTACCAGGCAGATGCGTAGATCACTGAGCTATATCCCCAGCCCTCAATCCCTTCATTAGGAGCCACCATTTGCCTTGTCGGCTTACATAACAGACTTTCATCACCTTTTTGTGCACACATTTGACGGTTTCACTGTGTCCACACCTATGGAGTAGGATATTTATGGAAATTAAACAGTAAATTGTTGGAGTGAGCTCCACTCCAAGTTCCCCTCACCCCTCTACCACCCACTCCCAGAGAAACGTTGGAAAACCAGCTGGGACGATGGGAAGAAACTTTGGAAGAACTCTGGGAAACTTCTTAAGGTTTGAAAAAAAAAAAAAAAGGAGTAAAATCTGAATCAAGAATGATGGAAAAACTTCCTGCCACTTTTCTTTTGCTTCTTTCCAGTTGTCCTCAGTGTGGAAATAGACAGCATTCTGAGTACAGAATGATGGACTCTGACTCTAGATCCCACTTGCAAATTCTATATTTGGTCCAACAACTCAGGGTTCACATAAGCTGCTTCCTTCCTAAGCTTGGAACTCACTGGAGAGATAAAGGAAGCTTCTAAAAAAAAAAAAAGAAGGCAGTGAACAATCTACAGATGCCTAGGGTGGATGATGCACATTGCAACCATTTGAAGTTCAGGAGGAGAAGCTGGAGAAAGAGTTTCTTTTTAAGAATCAGGGCCTTCAAAAGCTTCTGTGTATAGTGGAGTATTTGGAAGGCTTCACACATACCCGGAAAAGAAAGGAGTTCAGTAAAGTCCTTAAAAAAAAAAAAAATGAAGCTTTCATTTTTGGTTGAGTGGCGAGCCAATGTGACAGAGCCCTGGCACATATCCAACCTATAGGCTGTGAGAGGATTTTTCTTTCTCATTTGTTTTTATTTTTATTCATTTATTTTTGTTTGTTTTTCTTTTGGTTTTAAACTCCTGGGATTTAAAGAAATTCTTATTAAAAGATTACCTGAATGTGCAATCAAAGTACAGTTACAAAAATGGTTTGGAAAAGTCACAAGGAAAACATATTATTGCAGTAAAAGACAATCAAAATAAGAATCTTAGGTACATAATTAAACTATTATGATACTCAAAAGTGCTGTTTCCAAAAATTCAGAAATTATCCAAAAAAATGGAAAAATATAGCCTACTCAAAGAAATAAACTTACAGCAATCATCCCAAAGGAAGATGTGGCACAGAATAATTAAAAAAGGCCTACTATAACTCTCAAACAGGCTCAGAGAGCAGACAGAAAACATGGAAAACAAGTTAAATTTAAGAAAATCAACAAAATGTGTGAAGCTGTTATAAAAAAATGAAAATGCCAGTAAGGAGCCAGAAATGATGAAATGGAACCAAAGAGGAATGCTGAAACTGAAAAAGTATAAGAATGGAATCAAAAGTTCACGTAAGGAGCCAGAAGACATTATATTAAGTGCAATAACTCAGGCATAGAAAGACAAGTATCCTTGTTCTCTCCTGTAGGTGGGAGCTAAACAAATGTCCCTGAATGTAAAGTAGTGATTCCTAGAGGCTACGGAAGTGTGGGCTTAGGGGAGATACAGAGTGGTGAAGTGGGTGGGTACCCACTACCTGCACCTGTAGAAATATTACTTTGACCTCCATTAGTATGTACAATTTATACGTGTCAATCAAAGCCCAAATAAAGTAATTTCTTAGAAGTCACTCAACAGGTTCAAGGAGCCCTCATTTCTTCTCCACAGTTTACCTAGAGTCACATTTTACAACACAAGTCCCAGAATTTTATTACCCATTTTCAAACTCTGCAGAGGTTCTCCATTGTACTTTGAATAAAAGACCAACTTCTTATGGGCAGGACTACGGGGGCCTCTTCATAAGAAAGACATCAATTTACCAGAAACACAGCAACTGTCCCCTGCCTTCTTGAGAGACCACCATACCCCTGTGTTAAGCCCCACCCTTCCAGGGAGGCCCTCAGGAGCCAACGTGCTCATGTTTAGGTGTGTGACGACTGCTGTGGTTCAGATCTAGATGTGTTCATAAAGTCTCATGTGCTCATCAGTAGAGCTTTTGGAAGGATATTGGACTATAGCCATGAGGAATTTATCAATGGATTAGTCCACTGATGAACTTATAGCTCAATGTGATTTGGAAGGTGAAGCCAGGTTGCAGAAAGCAAGTCCCTGCAGGTGTGTTCTGGAAGAATATATCCCCTTCAATCCCCCTTGAATCACACTCTGCTTCTACATACCATTTCAAGGGCTGTTTCTCCTCTGGGATGTACCCCTTGCGGGCAGCCAATTGTCAACTGAAACCTCTACAAACTGTGAGACAAAATCAGCACTTTCGTCTTCAACTTGAGGCTGTCTGGTATTTTGTCCTAGCAACAACGAAGTAACTAAGATTACTGAGGAGAACCATATTGATCTCTTCCCTAACGAAAGTGTTCCCGTCACCTCCCCGATCTAAGCAAGCACCACATTTCAGAACCCTCACAAAAATCCATTGACAACAATGTAAACAAAAGCAATTATGATGTAAAAGGGTACCTGACAGAAAGATAGTGGTTGCAAAGATAAATTTCACACTTGGCTTCAGCAGTAATCTAGTTCTGATTGCATGGGCATGAATGTATAATTTAAGACGTGATTCTTCCAGAAGGCATTTGCGTTCTCCTGGTTCTCCATCTCAGCAGCAGCACACCACATCTTCCTGAGGTGGGTCGGGTGATGGAGTATGAAGCTGGAATATTGGCTGAGCCATTCACTGCTCTTCACCTGGTTCATTGGCAGGAGATTTCTCTGAGGCAATTTCTCATACATTTTTCAGAACCTTAAAATTGTTCATTTCCTCTGACCCTACAGTTGCTTTGCCAGGAATTCATTTTTTAAATTAATTAGAGATGCAGAAGCAAAGTTCTTTATCAGAGTGTACATAGAAGCATTATTTTTAGGAATTGGCAAGTAAAAATCTCATTTCATAAACTCAGGTGCACAAGCAATTCAACTTCCTTTATTTTTCTGAAATTGAACATTATTTCTTTTCTGAGCTTTGATTCTTCTAGGCACTGCAAAGTTAATTTAATTTAATCCCATCTCCCCCTAGCTCCTACTTCTATACCTTCCTTGGCGATGTTCCTAAGTTTTACACACCAAGATGTTGAAAAGAGAAGTTATCTAGTGGAGGTCATTATCATCTATTTCTGCCAGCATCTTCTGAGATACCTTCATTCCATCCCAGTTGGCAGCTATTGGTCCAGAGCCATGCTATTTTCCCTAAGTCCCAGAAGGGTTATTTCAGTGTTAATGCCTCTCTGTCTTTGTCATCTAGGACATATTGGAAATTATTCTTGCTACGTATCATGCAGGGCTGCTAGAAAATCTATGAAGCCTACAAAGCCCTGGCGGCATATATACAACTCAGCTATTGTATAATATTTGGTCCTAAAGATTTCATTTTCTTTTCTTTATACCAGATCCTAAGCTTTGGGGTCTCAAATTGAGTGTCAGTGTTTGAATAGGGACAGAAAGACTGCTGAGTGGTAAGCTGGACCCAATTTTTGTTGGCAGATTCTGAGCATATCTTTCCGATTGTGTACAGTATTTAATAATTGTTGGGAATTGGAAATTGACCATAACCATGTTAGGAATACTACACCATGGCCCTTTTTTATTTTTTCCTCTTGAAAGATAATGTACTAGTGTCCCACTGACCATAGTAAGTAAAAAGTAAAAGAAAACTACATTCATTAATAAACTAATATACAAAGATAAAATAATGAAGCAAATTGAAATATACAACAACTATGAAATAATTAAATATTTTTTCATAGTGTGGAATATCATACAACCTTAAAGTTTTCTTAAAGATTACTTAATACAGGAAAATATCTACATTGTAGTAAACAAAAAGCATAATATTCACTTGTATAAAATATATGCATAGGAAAAAAAAGAAAAGAAAATCTTAAAAACTGCTTTATCATGAGCAGTACTATATATATATATATATATATATATATATATGCTTTCTTTTTCTTCCTTTCTTATATAATCAAAGTTTTCTTCAATAGACAACATTAGCATTGTATGAAAAATATATACAACTTTATCTCTAAGAAAAAATAAAACTGCTGTAGCAACCTCAAGTAAAAGAAGGGTTGCAGAGATTTCCCAGTTTGGCATTTAGGAGGTAATTAAAGAACTTAGCCAGAACATTTCCAGCCAAGATGATGGGGCTAGAAGTCAGTTTCCTGTAGATTGAAATTTAAAATGAGAAGCTAAATATGTTAGTAAATTTAAACCCAATTTCTAAACAGCTTGGTTACAAAAGGAAGGCGAAAGATAAGGCACAGTTTAACGAGGGGCATTAGGCTGGAAGAGGCTATATCAATATATTTAACAGGAGGTGCTAGAGTATACTTGCGAGCTGGTTCAGAGTCGGTAGATAGGCCGGCATTTGTAATAATGGCTAAAGGCCTCAATTTTCTCTGTGAAGGAGAAATCTGCCGAGGAGGTTGATGGTGGCAGGGTGGGTTCTGTGAAGGGAATAATAGAAAATTAAAACAGTTGCTGTGAGGAGCAGAGCAGGAAGCTGACCGATGAGCACGACAGCGCTGTCAAGCTGTGTAGGAGTCCAGCTGCCTGCCACTGGGTTTCCAGGACTTGTGATGACACCAATATGCTCAGATGTGTGATTTAATCTCACAGTCTATAGGATGCCAAGCAAGGAGTAGAGAATAGGATTGAAGCTCAACTGAGAGACAGCACACCGGGGTGGAAAAATGGGACAAAAATTAAAAATCCCGGGCAACTCCAGCGGCATGGGAGCTGTGAATTACAATTCCTATGCAATGGGACCGATTATTTTATAAAGTGATAAACCATTGAGGGGCAGCTACCAGATCAAGGAACAGAAGCCTCTCAAGGTGGAGAATACAGGCAGGAGAATACAACTGCAGAATAGAAGCGCATGGACAAACATGCGCCTCTTAGCTGAAAACCAGTTCAATTCTTCATCATTCAGTGGCAACATCTTACTATGTAACAAAGGGTTATTTCCCAGGTTCACATTCTTACCCTTTTTCTTTTCCAGCTTCATATTATTTTTTTGAATAGTCAAAGAAGCGCTAAAGTCTAGAATAATGCACAGAAAAATGAACACTGCTCTAGCAACTTTTCCCATACAGAAAAGCGAGCCGCCAGAGCCTACCCAGAGTAGCCTGCTTGTGCGACGCTGCAGCCTGGGTAGGTGAAAGGGGCTCCTAGACAGAGATGTGAAGAGAGAGTCTGCAGCCAGCTCGCTTCCAGAATGATGACCTGCTGAAGACTGGTCCATAGACATAGATCGGCATGTGTGCTAACCATGAGCAAATGTATATGTGAAGAGTGAAACTTCATCTCTCTTCTCGACTTGAGGAAATAAGATAGAAGGATAGCACCTTGTACAAGATAGGTGAAGTAAATGTTTTCTCATTAATGTGGCACAATAACTCACATAAATTGCTGTCTTATACATTCCGATTAAGTTAGAAATCACGCGTGATTTTCTTCCCTATCATCAAAAAACTCCCCTTGATCACGGCAACCAGAGTGTGTCTGAGGCTGCTTGGTTCTCTCTAACCGCATAGCCAGGAGGGGGCAGACGGTGCTCACAAGCAGCTGTAGGGTAAGTTAGGAGGAGACAGAAGGTCCTCAGCCACAAAGCAGGTTCCAGATATATTCTAGGGTGAACAGCGGCCTCAAAGGATCAGAAAGGTTATACAGATGTCTCTTATCTATAAAGACTAGTGGTACCGATCAATTCTCCCATAACTGTGTATGGATTCCTCTGGGCCTATTCAGTGGTGTGACAGTTGTTCACTACCTGGGTTATAAAATTTAGCCGTGTCTGTTTAGTAAAATTAATGCATGCTTAATAAGCAAATCAGGAAAAAAGAAAAATATCACCTATACTTTACTTACTCGAAGCAGTATTTGGACAAAATTTCCCAACATTCCTAGGTTTTGTTTTGGAAAATGTCCCTAAGAGCAAACAGTTCTTAAGAGCACTTATTAATGATGGTGGTATTTATTGAGCACACACACATTCACATGGACGGAGACACACACACACACACACACACACACACACACACACACACCCCTCCTGGCATTGTTCTAAGTGATATAGTTGCAGTATGTAATACAATCTTTCATTTTTCTCTATCAAGAAGTATGATTAGCGTTGCTATCTGAAAGGAAAGTAAACAAACGTAAACTTTCATACTAAAGATTATGCTCCCTGCTACCACACGACCACCATTATCCTATGCAAGATTTTATGTCATTATTTACTCAAGTGACAATAAGGTATAGTTGTTAAATTTTATGGTTTACCAAAAGATCTAACTTTTTATTCATTTATCCAGTGGGATTCATTACTTCTGCTTCCCAACATCATGTTATTACTCTGAGCTTCTTTTATACCAAGTTGCGTGCTGATTCAAACACTGAACTGATCCAGGCAGTAAAGTCTTTTGGCTGTGCGTTT
Source organism: Octomys mimax (assembly GCA_002564305.1). Classification (NCBI taxonomy): domain Eukaryota; kingdom Metazoa; phylum Chordata; class Mammalia; order Rodentia; family Octodontidae; genus Octomys; species Octomys mimax. Next base: position 9,163 of record NDGM011044557.1, on the reverse strand, counting down.
AATGACTGGCAGTGTCATCAATTACATGCCGAAGTGAATCTGATACATTTCTTAGTGTATCATCCTTAAATGCTAAAGGCTTATTAGTGCCTAATATTAAAAATGTAATCATTTATATGATTTTATACTGGCCATAAAAGTGGTCTGATATTACGTTTTGTTCTGATTTGCCCTAATATATCTTTGTATTTTACTGAATCGTCAGGTATGTCAATATAATGAAAGACACACATCATTCTTTAAGCATCATTAAACTCAACCACTGGCTTCTTAAAATTTCATTTGAAAGAAGAAACTTAAAATAGTGTGAGTTCTAGTTCATTTTTATTAAAACTCTGCATGCCAAGCCTAAATTACTCTCCTGAGGTGCACAGGGAAAATATGTGTAAGAATTTAGGCTTCCAGGCAGTTTTACAAGCAAGAATTAAGTATGTTACATGGGATAAGACAAATTTTATTAACATTTTCCGTGGGGAACAATAAAGCTTATCTCAACCAGAGAAAAATTCTAATTAGACCCCCCCAAATCAGAAGTGGCCTGTTACTTACAAATACATAGACAATGAGTTCTCTGTCAAATATGATGAAGTGAATCTGTATTCTTTTTGTCTCACTCATATCTCTCTTCTTATCACTGGACCCCAACAGGAGAGTCTTGACCAAATCCCCCAACTTTGCCAGTCTATTCCAAGAAGGAAAGAACTGCAAAGAAAGGAAGTATTTCTCCAGAGACCAATTCAATGAGGTCATAACTTTTTCAATTTTTTCTTTTATGTATTTGGTACAGGGACTCACTAAATAGCTTGGACTCATAATGACCCTCCTGTTTTCAGCTTCCTCAGTGCTGGGGTTACAGGCATGTGCCACCACACCCAGACTTGTTCACTGGCTCAGTGTGCCCCAGGGGCAGGGCTGGTATGGCTTGCGGGACCAAGGATTGAACCATGGTCCCTGTACTTGTCAAAGAAGGTGCTTAGTCCAGTAAGCTATCTCGCTGGCCCTGAAGTCATAACTTTTTATAAGTTTTCATCTGCTCTAGAAGTTCCCCTTTAACCAACTAAAGCCCACTCCACATAAGGAACATATTCAACATTTACCGACTCAAAAGCTGAACACAGCAGTTTCCTTGATACATATGTATTTGAGGGATTAGCTTTAGTATTAGAATGCTAAAATTTTCTGCGCCCAACCAATGTCTCTGATAACTGAAGTGCTCTCTTTGCCTACTCAGTTGTAATGATTCTCTGTTCTCACTACCCTACCTCATCTTTCAACAAACCTGAGTTCAAATTCCATCCCTGGGACATGGACGATTCAGGATAAATTACTTGACTTCTGTGAACCTCAATTTTCATATGAAAAATGTGGTGTTTAATTCAGAAGAATGATTTTGAAGATGAAAGTACATGTGTGTGAAGGTCATGTGTTAATATATTATGATATGATTATAAATAATTGGGAAGCTATAAAATAAAACCAAGCCTGAGAAGATAGAGATGTAAAGTTGTAGAACAGAGGAGAAATACTACATTGAAACAAAAGAAAATATATGACAGTCAGGGCAAAAAAATAATGAGATATGCCATAAAGCTGTCATAAATCACCATATTTTCCAAATAATAGAATGTTATAGCTTGCTTTCATCTGCAGGATGATAATTAAAAATCAAGAAATACTATATAACCTTTGGTAAACTAAAATTGATATATATTGGCATGTTTTACTTTCAAGTAAGTAAGAATTTATTTTTAAGAGCAGCCTATGATTAACAAAAATAAGATTACTGACCCACCTGAAGTGAAAATATGCAAAAATAATAGCTATAATTCTCCTGATAATAAATAGAGCTTTACATAAGAGTCGCAAATGAGCAATAAATACCACTTATAAAAAAAGCCAGTCAGACATTCAGAAGATTTCATCTCGCTTAATCAAGGACACCAACTTGATGATGTGAGTCACGTCCTCAGCATCATTGTGCAGGGATAGCACAGAAGTCTAATGCTCTTCCTTCTGTCGGTCTGGCCAGAGATGTACAGGAGCTGCTTCTGTGGTCATGAAAGAGTGAACTTAGAAACTATCAGGAATGCTTTCTTTCTTTTGTTTGTTTGTTTGTTTCAGTACCTAAGATTGAACTCAGGACCCTGCGCTTGCCAGGCAAGAACTTATTCTACTGAGCTATCTCCCTGGCCCCCGAAACTATCAGGAAAGTTGTGAGCTGATTATTAAGCACAGTCTGAAACTGACTGTAGTAAAAACATTTACACCCCAGACACTGACAAGTGCTATGGATCCAAGCCACACTGTCTGCCATGGCAGCCAGTTGCTAACCATTGACCAACAGCCCATGGAATCGAGCCTTTCTGTACATAAAGGCATATTAGCAACTGCTTTGTGAGTTTCCTTTGAATCTGCTTTTATCTTTGTTTGTTTGTTTGTTTGTTTGTTTGCCTTGGCTTGTTGTTAGGAATTTTTTTGTCACTTACCAATTTGTTTTCAATGTGTAACTCTTTTACTGCTAAGGATATATTCTATCCATTCTTGGGCTAGCCCCAGCTTACTCTAGACTTCTGTGTTTAAAAATAGGCAACGAATGACTTCTTAAAGTCAATGGAGTCTGTATTATTAATCTTTAATGCACAAATGTTTTCCTTTTGCCTCCAGTTTTATAAGAGGAGATTTTCTAGGGGAGATTGTTTTTTCAGAACCTGAGTATTGCTTTTCAGTAAGTCATTTATAAAAGTTCAGTTGTCACAGAAATCTTTGTGTGAACATTGGACTTGAAAGTATTTGTCTGTAATCACCTGGATGATGATTGCTCTTTAAATTTGCATATTGGCATTTCATCTCTCATTGATATATCCATGGGTTATACCTCTACAAAAGGAAGAAATAATTATTGTTCTAGAAGAGCAAATAGGTTATTAAAGTTGCAAATTAAAAATACTGCCCTGTCATCAATTTCTACTGGCTGAATTTATACATTTTTCCAATATTTTTCTCTCTATACTAGGGGATGCATACTATTTTGGACTTTTAAATGCAGATATGATGGCCCGAAGTACATAACCATTGTTTAATCACCCACTGGTGGTCAAAAATACATACATTAATAAATTAAAATTTAAATTTATAAGTAATACATTAATATTCTAACATATTTATATATGTGTTAATAATATATCTTTACATCTAAGGGGACTACTGAACAAACTACAGCTTAAATAGATGGCAAGAGTAATATAGTCAACTTTAGTGACACAGTTGCCCCGCTCTTACTCCTCCTTCCCCTTAGGATGAACTGATAATAGAATCAGGTGCAGTTGAACAGCCCTCACTTACACACACAAGTGACTGCAGAACAATGAATCTTTGCATTAAACTTTCCTATGGTTTCAGTCATAAACACATGAACAGCATAAGATGACAGGTTTGTGAGAAAAGACTAGCCATAGCAAAGATTTTAAAACGATTTTTTAGGAAAACAGTAAGGAATTTGCACAAATATAATGTCCCAAAGCAGAAATTGACTTACTCTAGTAATTGTATTACCTTTGAAATTCAAACACCCAGGGCAAGTCTGAACCATTACTTTTAAAGAGCATTGCTATTAAAATTTGTCTAAAAGGACTCAAGACTGTGTGCAACTGAATTTCCATTTAGCTTCTTGCAATTTAAGCTTTGAAGAAAATCCTTCAAATATTTTAGAGGGCCTTTTTTCCAAAAATTTTAAATATGCTGATCTTAAAATCATTATCAGAACTTTCATTTATTACCTGCAACAACGATGATCCCAAATACCTATAGGTTCTAGAGGAAGCTAAAAGTTAATTTTAATTGTCTCTCAAATTACTCCAAAAGCAAAAGTAAAATCTAACAAAGTGGACTATAATACATAAATAGTGGTAATACCTAGGACTGTCTTCAGATTTTCATTAAGTAGTTTACTTATCTTGTGTTATACCAACTTGATGTTTGATAATCTTTCCAAAAATAGGTCAGTCTTTAATCATGAAATGTTTCACAGAGTTTTATCTTTGGGATTTTTTGCCCAACAGAACTGATTACTCTCTGTTAATACATTCCTATTATGCCATATGAATGATAAATATTTTAATTTTCCTCACATACACATTGAGTATCGGGTCCCTAGATGTTTTCATCCTCCTCAAAACCATGTACCCAAATCCAATTAAACATGACATCTCCTTCCTCTAAGTTTAACTTAAATTTAAAATTACAAGTAGCATAATGATTTCACCTTCACCTAAAATTATTTAACTGAAAAATTAGATTTGTCACTAATATAAGATGATATATAACTGATTTAATTAAATCTTAAGTACAAACATTTGTTTATTAATCTACATGCATGATTTTAACTTTGCTAAAATAAATGTTATATAAATGGAATGATTAATTTTGAAAGTATTTTAGCCCAAGTGTGGAAAAATATTTAGGAGAGTAAACTACTTCAATAAGTATGGTGTTTTTTACTCATTACTCTAGTATCAGTTTGGTTCCAAAATAGGTGCCAACAATTATTATCATTTCTATCAATTAGCTTCTTTTCAGTTAACTGACTTAGTAACTGTGTCTTAATACAGGGCTGTTCATGCTTCTCAAGCACTTCAGGGAAAATTTCCTGGTCATGGCTGAAAAAGTATGTTATAAACTGGCAGCTTTCTCTCTAAGGCCTCTCATTTCTCACTCTTTACCAACAGAAACTCTGTTTCATGAAGATCCCTAGGCTTACCATTTTTTTTTGTACCTTTCATAATGTCTAATCCCTGCCTGAAAGAATCATATTCATTGCTTTGTAAATCACATTCCTTCTATAACTGTTAAATAAACTAATTCCACAGTCAATTTAAAGTTTGATCTAAAGCTATAAGAATTCTCTTGTGGCCAAGTCTTTGCAAAAACCTCATAATACTTCTAATATTTCATGTTGATGAGCTTTTCCATCTCTTCTATTGGATTATAAGCCCCTGCAGTGTATGAAACAGGACTAATTATTGTGTAAGTGACCTAAAGCTGTAAGCTGCCCTCAATATTGCACTGGGCATTGGTAATAATTATTCTGTCAAAGTTCAAGTGAGGAAAGATTGGGATTTTTCTATTTAACATCCAAAGTCATTTGGTTTTACTGTCTAATCACAATACAATCTAGTACATTGTTACTAGCAGGATATCCTATAAATATTAAATAAGATAAAGTCAAGACCAGCTATAAAAATACCAAATAAATATATTGTTCAGGATATTAAATGCTGATAAATATGGGAGGGGCAATGAAAAACAGTAAAGCAGAGTTAGAATGTGGGACAAAAGACTCAGGGGTTGTGTGAAAATTCTAAGTGTTTTGCACATTGTTTAATCAATGTGAAGGTGATAGTTCCTTATAACATTTGAAACTAAGGAAACAGCCAGATCCAAACCTATCTGGAATGCAGTTGTGACTGGAACAGATTGAGAAAGTGGGACAGTTCAGGAAGGGTAGGAGGGAAGAAAAACCCATGAAAGGGCCTTCAGCGGAAAGGAAAGCTCTGCCAGCGTGGGAAAATACAGGAGACTGAGAAGACCTGGCTTACAAATTAGCAGAACCACACTAGTGCTGGTGTTGAGAATAAACTGAAGGGAACAAGATGAAATTTAAGACAGGGTGACATGTGACAGTAATATTAACAGCAAAGGTGATGGCTCAGAAACCTGCGGTCACAGGGAAGTTTGAATTTTCTGGAGTGACTGAGAATATTTTTAAAACATTGCTGAAAGACATGCAGCATGAATATGGACTATGATAGGATGATAGGATTATCACAAGGAATTTAACCTGAGCTATCTAAGAATGGAATCACCATCAGCAAAGATGCATAAATAAAAAGCTGCAAATCATTGCATTGCAGTAGCAAGTAGGAAGTAACCAAAACCATATCTGCATTGATCTATTTTCTTAAAATTTTTAAATGTGAAATGTAATCTTCATTGATAGAGGAACATTTAATATCTTCATTATTAAAACGTATAATAGTAAATAGTATGTAGAGTAGTTAAAGCAATCAAAGCCACAAATACAACAAATGTCCTAAGATTTCACCCTAGTAATATATATATTAAGGCTCGCAGGTTACATAAATCTTCTTGTTAAGTTTCAAGTGACATCAAGGAAATTATTTTTTTTTCAGTGATTAGCAAGTGAGAGTATTTACTCATGATTCTTTGATATAAGAATTTAAGATCTGGTAAATTTCTGCATTTCATACCACACAAAGAGGTATTCACTACAGTGGGTTCCAGTTTGTTCAAATAAGTACAGGAAATGACTGCAGTTTCTTAGCTAAACAATGCTAATTAAAATTTTTGAAGTTTGAGACTCTAATCTAGAAATTCTGAACTTGGACTGATAAATAAATATAATCAACATATCTACCTTAAGGACAAAAAGATCTGTTTACATGTCTTCATTTTTTTCCAGGGCCTATAACTTAGCTCAGGGAAGTTGAGAGATTTTATGTGAATCAGAAAAATACTTTAAAATTAAAAATGTTAAAGTAAACTGGAAAGCTTTGTTTGCAAAAGGAATATAGACTGACATGAAATGATTTCTAACCATGGCAAGAGGATATCTTACAAAACTGAAATTCCCAAAGATTTTTATATAAGATGACATTTATTACAGATAATTTGACTGAAATTGAGACATCTGGAAAACGACTTATTGAAGAAAAAAGGAAGAGCTCTGGGAGTCAAGGAAAACTCAACAGAAAAGCTAGAAACCCAGAGAAAATGGAAAAAATATCTAGATAATGTAGAAAAAATAAATAAAGCAATCTGAGATACTAACCCAGACTCCTAGAGATGGGGACTTTCCCAGTAAACACACCCTCTGTCAGGGTGACAGCCCCAGGAAAAAACTGTGGATCCACATTCCTAGTCCTGAGGAAAGTTTACAGTTATTATACATTATTGAAAGTCTATAAGTTATTATATTGCAAACACAGTATGGGATTTTACTTTGAAAGAGCCTCCTTCCATATGGTGGGCTACACTTGGGAAAGAAATCCACTACAGTATTTGCCATATTTGGGGAGTGGTTAGTAAGGAGCCAATTTAGAGAGGAGTTAGCTGTTGAAGACTAGGCTTCTCCAGGAATCAGAATTCACAGAGAACTACACTTCAGGTTCCTGGGCTTGCCCTACTAGAGTGACTACATGGAACACAGCCACAAGAAAGAGTCTGCAGGGGAGGATTGATCACGCCTCCTCTGAGACGATTATGCAGTACTGACCTCAAGCTAAGAAGGGAATTGTGATCCTATCTTCTGTGGTGAAAACAGAAGCTAGTCACATATGGTATTCCAAGGGGGCTGGGCTTGAAAGAGTAGATTAAGTCTAGTGGACTGCTTGACTCCCTTCAGTGCCTAGTTCTACCATATACTGTGGTCCGCTTGATTTTGTCATCTGCTGGCATGATCAGGGATATGCGTTGGCTTGGACCATTGCCACATCTCAGGGTTCATGGACAGAGAGGCCACTGAAGCAAATGAGGTAGCTCACAAGCCCTCTAGGTGAAAAAAGTAGTTACTCGGGTGCAGAGAAAAGCAAACACACTGAGAACTGAAGGTGAGAACACAGCCTCAAGGCAGACAACACAGCATGGGCAGGCCTGCCAAGAAGAAAAGCTATACAGGTTCTTGGCACTCACGTAGCAGAAGTGGGTATAGAAACCAAAAGGCTCTAGTTGTGACTCACTATTCCTTCCCCGCATCTCGTGGATTCCAATACTCTAGAGACTAAAAACAAACTAGTCCTTCAAACACAGGGCAGAGTTGGGCTCAATTCTCCTTTTACTTTGTGTTTTAGACTTTTGACTGTTTCTTTGTTTTTGCTTTTTGTTTTGTTCTTCTCTCTTATTTCATTTTTATTTTTCTTGCAGTTTTGGTTCTTTTTCCTTGTCCTATTATCTTTCTTTTATTCTGTAATTATTTTTCTCAATTTTCTCTTTTCTTTCTTTTTAAAATTTTCATTCCTTCACTTTTCCTTTTCCCTACTTCCTCAATTTTTATTATCATTACTATAACCTTTATAACCTTTTAGCTATTTAGTTGACTCTATACTATTACTGCTTAATTCTATTGTTAATGGTGGTAAAATTGCTGCATTTCATAGATATCTCCTGCATATCAATATTTGGTTTGTCTTTGTGTATATATAATTCTTGAAAATCTTTTGTAATGTTAAGAGTGATACAATTGTAGTTTTTATTGTTTCTGCTCCTAGGTCAATGTCCAGTTCATCTTTTTTTTCTGAGTACAAAATATTTTTATTTTTATTTTTACTTTAAATTTGAAGGCAGACTATTTATTTTGAGTAAATAGAAACAAGAAGAGTGGTTACAAATTAGGATAAATAATAACACTTCTCTTTAAATTTCAAATAGTATGAAAATAGTAAAATATAAATAATAATACCCAAAAGTCAACAGCATTCCCCTATACAGATAACAAACACACTGAGAGGGAAATTAGAGAAACAATACTTTTTACACTAGCACCATGGAAAATAAAATACTTACAAATTCACCTAACTAAAGAAGTAAAAAATCTACTCAATGAAAATTACAGTACTCTGAAAAAAGTGATAGTAGAGGATTTCAGAAAATGAAAAGATAATCCCTGCTCCTGGATAGAAAGAACCAACATTATGAAGATGGCTATATTCCCAAAATTGTCATACAAATTTAGTACAATCCCTATCAAAATACCACCAACATACCTCACAGACCTAGAGAAATCATTCCTAAATTTATTTGGAACCAGAAAAGACCTAGAATAGCAAAGGCAGTCCTGGGAAATAAAGACAGGGGAGGAGGCATTATAATTCCTGACTTGAAATTATACCATTTTGTCTTTTTTGAAATAATTTTATTGAGAAACAAATATCAATGAGATAGTTTCACAACCGATTGCTGGCACATTTACAGTAATTAACATATTGCATATTGTTATCTTAGGGTTATGCATTGTACAGGATGCAGACATGATATCTTATCTCAAACTCTATTATAACAAACCTCTCTATCCATTAAATTAAGAGAGTGGAGCTGTATATCTATCCTATTTTGAGTATACAGATACAAAAGGGTCGTTCATTTCTATCCC
>NDGM011044551.1:0-13450 GCA_002564305.1 Octomys mimax | reverse complement strand
GGGGGCGCTGGTCGGTGGCCCTCAGAGGGTAGTCCCCTGAGAGATGGAAGCAGTGCAGCTCGGTAGTGGCATGCTCGCCTGGCATGTGGGAGACCTTGGTTTGACCCCAGCACTCCTGACCCCTACACATGCAAACAGGTTCTGCCTATAGCTCTGCTGTCTCCCAAGACTGTGGGGGCAGTGAGGAGCAGCCCAGGGGACCCAGGCGATGCCCTCCAGCCTCCAGGGGGTGCTGTCAAGCTGCTCTCGCAGCTGTCTTCATGATGATGATGATTATTGTTGTTATTATTACATTAGCTACCAGGGATTAAACCCAGGGCTTCCCACTGAGCTATATCCTCACACCTATTTTAATTTTCCTTCATTCTATCACAGGGCATCACTAAGTTGCCAGGTTCTCTCAGTTGGGCTCAAACTTGTGGTCCTCCTGCCTCATCCTCCCAAAGTGCTGGGATTACAGGCCTGAACCACCATACGTGGCTCAGTCAACTGTTTTGAGGCCCATGTCTCCGTCACTTTTTGCATTGCTGGGCCAAAATACCTGACAACCAAAGTTAAAGGACGAGAGGTTTATTTAGCCCACAGTTCATAGAGGTTTCAATTCTTAAGCGGCTGGCACCAAGGCAGGGTGGCATGGCAGAGGAACAACTGTTCATGGTGGTGGAAGACAGCAAAAGTAATGAGCGGGAGAGGACAAGTTTCTTCTGTCCCATGTATTGGATGGTACATTCCAGCACTGGACCATGAGCTACTCACAGACCCTAGACTCAGCCACCTGGGAAAAGCCCCACCCTCCTGACTGCACGAGGCATTCGGGAAGCATCTACATACAAACCACAGCAGGACGCTCCCTGCAGGGATGCGGCTAACATGCCAGCCCGAGCCAGTCACCCCGTGACACCCGGTGTCCTCCCCAAAGCCCCACCCATCACTTTCCAGGCATGCTGGGCTCCCTTCCTGCAGCCTCAAGATGATGCCCTGTTCGGGGTTTGGAAACCCCATGGGAGAGAGGTCCTGGCTTCCAGGCTGCAGTATGGTGTCTTTGACAATGACCCTGAGAGCATCCCCCTTCCAGCTGCTCTGTGCAGACAGTATGGACACCTGGCAGTGACAAGGTGAGAAGTAGAGGGAAGAGGCACTCTCATGGGAATGACCTTTTGGCTACTATGGCCTGGCCACCAAGACACAGTCTCTGGAGACACTTCACGCCCCCTGGAGGCCATTGTCCTGCAGAGATTCCTGGCCAGCCCTCACACGTTACTAACAAAACTCCACCTAAGTACATGACTTCTTCTAGGCCACTTCTGTTCTGGAAATAGAGGCCAAGCCTCTGAGCTTTGCAGGAGCGGGGAGCCACAGGGGATCACAGGGCTGTGTAGCCCAGGCGAGAACAACTTGCAATGGGTGTCCTTCAACAAGCCTGTCATGGGTCACACAGGAGAGTTGAAGAGACCGCTGCATGCAAGGGCCTGGGACAGGGTCTGAGCACCCGGGACTGGAGGAGAGGATCCCACAACAGCCCCAGCCCCAGGGAGACAGAGTGCAGGAGGACCTTCTGCAGAGCCACAGCAGGCCAAGCTGCACGGCCAGTGGGCCGACCGCTCAGGCCTGGGCCCTCTGTGGAGACATGGGGGTGGCCCTGAGCTCAGCGAGAGCTCAGCAGCTGGAGAGGATGGGCTGTCCTGCAGTTGGAGAGGATGGGCTATAGGAAGGACCCCAAGGGCCCCACAGCACAGGATGTTCAGTCTACCAGAAGCCAGGCTGCATGGGTGCTTCCACCCAGCTTGGTGTCTAAGGAATCAGCAATGGTGAGGAAACACACAACGGGCTGGGAACCGTGGCCTAGAGACCCCGCCTTCAGTTGCAGCCCAGGTCTGTGCTGCCCGCAGCCACAGCCAGCGAGGGAGCTGGGGGAGTCATGAGTTCCTCTCTGCTGACCCACGGTGTGAGTGGAGCATAGACGTCTCGTCTATGCGTCTGGAGATCGCGGGGTGGTGGTCAAGGCCCTCTCGCATCTGGGCTGCAGAGTTTCCAGAGAATCTCGAAGGACAATGTGTGCGTCCCCACTGGAGGACAGTCCGGCTCTACCTGTTACACCCCACAGTAGCTCTGGGGCCACCACCCACCACACAGCTTGGTCAACCCCCACTGGATTCCATGAGGCCCCCTCTCCCACGCCAGCACCCGAGTGGGGCTCTGGGACTCCAAGGGCATGCACGGCGCTGGAGATGGAGAGGGGATGCCTTTTGAGCACTGTTTCTGGGGACCACTGCAGTCACTCTGGCCTAGAGCAGTCATCCCCACAACAAGCCCAGGCCAGCATCACTGTGGTCAAAAAGTGCTCATCATCCTGCGCTCCCAGGCCTCCAAGAGGCTGAGGCAGGAGGATGAAGGTCTAGCCCAGCTGGTGAAATTCAGCATGGCCTTGTCAATAAATTAATTGATTAATTAAGTAAGTTTTGAAAAGGTCTGGGGATGTAGCTCAATGTGAAGGTGCTGGAGTCAATCCCCCAGAACTGCAAAAGAACAAAACACAGACGTGCCCATTGCCCATGGCCGCGGAGCCTCCAGGCTCTTCCTTAAGCCTTTCCAGCCTGGCGCTCCAGGCTCCTTTGTCCCCAGTGAAGCAGAGGAGCAGCAGCACCCCAGGAGCTGGCTTGCTCTGGGAGGGCCATGGTCTGACTGAACACACGCTGCATGAACCACGTTTTCCCTCGCAGGGAAGCACAGGGCTGTTTGGAGGCCAGGCCTAGCAGGCACCAAGTGCTCCTCACAGGCAGGCGGGTGGGCTGGAGCTGAGCTGATAAGAGGGTGGAGCTCTGATGCGGAAGGCGAGGTGCTAACAGGCGGAGATAACAACAGCTGGGAGAGGAAGCCAAGGACCATCCCTGCCCCTGCTGACACCCGGCCTCTGCTGACACCCGCGTGTGGCCCCTCAGATGGCGGCCACTTAGTTTCCAGGGCTCTTACCCATCTCAGTCACCTCTGCTGCCCCCATATCTAACTTTCCGGAAACAGAGCCCGGGAAAGCAGATAATCAATAATGATATCACGAGATGTTATCCAAAGAGGAGCAGGCCCCTGCTTGTGTGTGGACGCTGCTGCTTCCCAGGCTGCTGTCAGGCAGGGAGGGATGTAGACTTGGGGGGTGGGGAGTGGAGAGGCCAGGCTAGGGCAAGGCAGGAGGAGAAGGTGGGGGCACCACCCTGGACTGCAGAGCCCTACACCAGGGGCTCAAGCAGCCAACCTGAGTCCCGGAGGCCTGTACTTCTAGGGTGTTGTGCCTGGGACACAAGTATTCTGATGGGATGGGGACTTGCCCCACCTCACACTCCGCTGTGAACTCCAGTGCAGTGACCTGCTGAGGAATTGAGGTCAGATTCCTTCCTGCCATGGACTAGGCCTGTCAGCACCTCCTGTCCAGGCCCTGCGCTGTCCTCCTCGAAGGCCTGGAGCTGACCCAGCCTGTGTGTGTCGAGAGCGGAAGGCCCCTCCGTGGGCCAGGAGTCTCTGGGGGTGCCCCTGTGACCCTTGATGCTTCCCCACAGAACAACATGGGACCCAGTGTGAGAGTGGGTGGGAAAGAGTCCTAAAGGGGGCTGAGTGAAGAAACACAGTCGGAAGGTTGGTGTGGAGTGTGGAAGACGCCGGCCCTGTGTGCACTGCCGTGAGCTTCTGGAGATGGAGCGACTGCGGCCTGTTGTTTGAGTGACTGGTCACCAAACTGGTAAAGCCAGAACACTCTTCTCTTTCTCCCAAGGCGATAACTCAGGGAACAGAAGGCCATCTTACCAACATGGATTTTTGTTAAGCAACTCTGGTGTCTAACTACTTGTGTATTTTTCTTTTTCTTTTTTTGCTCCGACTGCCTTCAGGGCAGGTTTGGCTGGCTTGAGTTGTGGGGATCGAACCACAGCAACCTGAGCCTGACTGCTTTGTTGAAGCAGCCACTTAAAGAACTGAGCTCAGGGGCAGGCCCTGGTACTTGTGTATTTCTCCAAAACAAAATTTCTAACAAATGCGTGCAGTCAGATGTGTGTAAGCCACAGGTTTCAGCGGACATGAGGGGTGATGACAGCCAGGGCAGCAGTCTCTTTTGGGGGTCTTGGCAAGCCCAGGGCTTCTTCATCTGCATGAGCTAGGGGGGGTCCTGTGGTGGTGGGAAGCACTTGAGAAGCCAATCGCAGAGTGGTGGGGCTGAGGGGTGGAGGGACAGCCAGGGACCCCAGGCCTGCGTCCCCAGAGTCCCAGCTCCTGTGGCCTTCGGTTCCCAACCGTTCCGGAGGCCTTGCTGGGAGGAAGGCGAGGCGCTGCTCCTTTAAGCTGCGGTGCAAAGGAAGTGTCTCGGACCCTGGGGAAGAGCCCCGGCCCCGAGTCCATTAGGATTCTGAAGGCGAGCACAAAAGCGGCTCGGCCTGCCAGAGTTAATGAGATTCCTACCAAAAACACTAATCTGGGTTAAAACTAAAAGAATGCAGATAAGGGCTCCAAGCTCACACTGAGAAGGAGGAAGGTGCGGAGATCAACCGCGGGCCTGAGCAGGGACCTCTAATAGCGTTTCAAAGGAACCGAGAGAGGGAGTGTCTCAGACAAAGCCCCTTGATGAGGGGCGGCTGACACAGAATACAACACACCGTTTTAGCTTAAAAATAGCGTTCCAGGTACAAATCAACTAGTATTAGCCGAAGTTTAACATCACTTTAAAAGAAAGCGATTGACCCACTGTGAAAATACAGGGTGGAGAGGGCGGAATGCACTGATTATGCCTGTTCCCCTCAGGCAAGTGTCTCTCTCTTAAGCGCGAGCGCAGGAACATTTTGTTTTATTACCTTCTGAGATAAGTGGGGAAAAGAGCCCCCCGTACCTGGGGAATTAAAATATTCCGCCTCCTCGCGTCAGGGTCTGGTCTCAATTTCATGCAGGGCGCATAATTATAACCGTGTTTAAAATAAGCCCAGAAGAAGGGATGGGTTCAAGTGCAATTTCAGATTATCACAACAAAGGCAGTCATATCTCAACAAGCTCGCCAGCAAAACACTTCACGAGGTCCCCAGGCCCCTCCCCGCCCGAACGCACAACAAAGGCCTTTCCGCTCGAATTAGGCTAATGATCGCAAATGGCCCTTCCGCCCACCTTTGTGGGATTTCGCGGAGGCTCGGTTCAAGGTGGCAGACCTTGGAAGGGGACGGAAGGAGGCGGCGGGGGCCGAGCTGGGGGTGGGCAGCCGGAGGCTGTGGCCAGGGCCCGCGGAGCGCAGGCCGTGGGTTTGGGCGAGCGCGGGAGAGGGCCACACCGAACAGCCCGGGGTCCCCCAGTTTCTACCACCACCGTAGACGCCAGCCCCTCCATCTCCACGGAGCCACCAGGCCCTGCTGGTCCTGAGGGAGATCTCTGGCGAGGGAGGGGCAGCGGGGCTGAGAAAATGCGAGCCAAGCCTCATTACTCCCTCATTACCTCGGAAAGTGGAGGGAGAGGAATTCTCAGCTGGGGAGCGGAGCCCGGATGTCACCGCGGCTTCTGTCTGGTTATTGCATACCCGACCGTGGCGGGGCCACCGGGGACCGCGTTTCCTCCCCATTCCTTGCTGGCAATGATCCACTCATTAAGGTATTTTAAGGCAAATTACTGTCGCTTATCATAATGCCAAGCAACGGGCGGCCCTGGTGCTCACCCTGCCTGCGGAGGTGGCAGAGGGAGCGCACCCCGATTCTGCATTTTCTACGGCTCTCCCCAAGAGACCTCCATCTGAGCTTGACACCGCTACAGCCAGACAGGCCGGTGTCACCTCCCCAACCCTCCACCCCTCCCCAGGGCTGAACCACTGTTGGGATTCTTGCAAAGTCCCCGAAATTCACATTTAGGCCTCTCCCTGACTTCCAGAGTTGCAAGGGAGTGATTCCTTTCCTTTCCATGTTGGACCAGAGGCCAGCAGAGGCCACCAGATGACATTTTCAGGCCCCTTGCCACCGCCTCAAGGCCTGCAGCACTGTCTCAAGGACCGGTGGGCCCTGGGGAGGGACCACCTTCTGCTGCCCCTACCTCTCTCATAGTCCATGACTTGGGCCCCAAATACAGTTTTTCCTTAGCTGAAACTTTCAGATCTTCCCCTTGTTGGCCCTGTGGTGCCCTTGGGAACCGAGGTGCTGGCACAACCGGGAGGCTAGAAAGGGTCCCACTGGGACACCATGGAAGCTGATGAACGGAAGTGACCCTGATTAAACATCCTCACCCTAACTCTGAATCTGCAGAGAACAGGTGTGGAGAGGTGGCGGTGTTGGCATCATTGAAACTGGTCCCCAGGCTGGGACCACGAGGGAGCCCCCTGGCCAGGGCTAAGCAAGGGGGCAGATGTTCTCCTGGGTCTATCCTGAGAGGGGACACCCCCCTCCTCCCCAGCAAGCACATCTTCAGTGGGGTTGACAGTGACACTCAGTAGCTGGGGACCAGGGTAAGGTGCTAGGGTGGACAGAGGTGAAGGGCGGCCCCGCAAGGAAGACCCCCAGTGGGCCCTGTGCTCGTTCTTGACTTCACTGGTGTGCTAAGGGTGACAACCACCATGGAGGGTGCAGGAGGGACAGTGATAGGAAGGGGGCACATGCTTGGTCCTGACTCCTCTGCAGTCTCTGGTCCCCCCCACAGTGCTAGGCAGCCTCCGTCCTCCCTCAAGGGAGCCAGGAAGGCACTGGGAGTGGCTGGACATTTCAGGAGCATGGCCTGGATGGGTGGTTCCCCTGAAGACCATCTCTAGAGAACCTCCAAATGTCTTTCCCACACCCAAGGGTGCGGTTGGGGGCAGAAGCACAGTGAGGAGGGGGCAGCATGCAGCACAGTCCTCCCTCTGGGCCTCTCCGGGCAGAGGCCCTGGCTCCCACAGGCAGGCAGTCCTGGCCCCTTGCAAGCAACAAGCACCCAGCAGAACCCAGCCTACATCCTCCATGGTGAAGTGGATGGCCTTCAGGAAGGCTGTGGTGCCCAGGCCAGGGCCTGAGCCCACAGCGACCAGGGCTGCCAGGGTGGCCCAAGGCTCCTCATTTTACCTGGCCCCTTTCCCTGGCTACAAGGAGTCCCTGTCCCCAGTAGCCCTTGAACACCAGAGTCCCAGAGCCAGATTCCCTGGACAGGAAGCAGGACTGTGTTGCAGCTGTGGGAGGAGCACAAGCTGCTGTCCAGGCAGCTACTGGGGGCCAGCGGTGGCACTGGGATGGCAGCTCCCCTGGTGAGTCCCTTTCTTTTTCTGCCCCTCCCGTGTCCCGCACTCCTGTGCCACTGTGGAAGAGGGCAGACACATCCCCTCCCTTGCTGGGATTCACAGAAGCACCTGCAGTGTTGGTGACCTCTCAGAGTCTGCGTCCCCTGAAGTTCATTTGTTGAAATGATTAGCCCCAAGGCAGGGGAGACAGGGGGCTGGTGGGTGGCACCACTGTGTCCTGGTCAGAGCTGGTTACAAGCATCACCATCTGTGCCTAGGATCAGGAGCCAGACTGGTAAACTGTGTTAGGTTAAAGAAAATTCAGCTGTTTGCCAGGTGTGGTGCTGCACACCTGTTATCCTAGCACTGTGAGAAGCTGAGGCAGGAGACTCTCAAGTCCAAGCCCAACCTGGGTAATCTATTGACTGAGCAAGTACCTTGTTTCAAGCACAAACAGATTAAAAAAATAACAACAACAACAAAAGCCAGAGCTATTTTAAGGTATAATTTCAACAGTGAAATCCTCCCCTTTTAGAGCTTTTTATTTCTTAACAGGAGCTGTGCTGTGAGGCCTGTAAGAGACCAGCCCAGTTTTGTGAACTCTGCCAGTAACTGGGGAGGAATCCCAGTGCTCCACCCTCAGTCAGCGTCATGGTGCTCAGGGACAAGCTCCCAAGGAGCCCTGTGTGTTTCGGCCTGGTCCCAATCCTGCCTCAGTCTATCTGTCCGTTCGCAATGCTGAGGATTCCCCTCATTTGCCCCTTCTCCACTGGGCCAGGATCCCCTTGCAGCAGGTTCTGCAAGGTGGGCGACACTTGTCTGGTGAGTTCTGGGAGTTTACCTGCCCCACACATGCTGAGAGTGGGGTGGCCAGGCCAGGAGCTGGTGAGGAGTCCTAGGGGCCACCCAGAATAGATGAGCTCTGTCCACCTCCAGGCGCAGCGACAGGCAACTTCTCTTATGTTGGGTAGCCAACAACTTCCCCTCCCTGGGTAGCCCTAGGCTGCAGGCAGCAGCACTGGACTGTGGGACATCCCTTCACAGGGCCCACACGGACAAGTGTTCTCTCTGCAGGACCCAGAGGGCAGTGAATGTCACCTCCCTCAGCAGGCCCTGACCTCTCCAGAAAAAGCATGAGAGCAGCCCTTGGGAAAATGAGGACAGACAGGAATGAGCCAATTTCAACTCAGAGTCTGGCCCTGAATTAGCTTTTCGCCATATTTGCAAAATAAACTAATGTGCTTTTAATATTTTATTACTTCATTTCCAAAGTTCTGAAGCTGTGCGTTGATCCAGGCAAGCAGGTCCGGGGCAGAGCTCTGAACATAGTGCCAACCCGTGTTCACCTTATAAAAGGCAGCAGGCTAGGCACAGGCTGGCCAGCTGTCTGCCTATCAGTTACAGGTCTGTCCTGTCTGTCAGTCTGTCTCCTGCATAATGTATGTATCTGTTGTCTGTTAATCTGTTTGTGGAATCTATGTATCTATCATCTAGTTCTCCTCTGCGAGAGTACCTCTTACCGATCTAATAGAGGTATCACCTATCTATCACCTACGTATCTGTGCCATGTATCAGCTCTCTGTGCATCTACGTGTCTATCTTCCTCTTCTCTATTGTGGAGAGAACAGTGGTACAGACAGAGACAGAGTGAAGAAAGATACAAGGGAGGAGGGAGAGTGGGAGGCAGGGATGGAGGGAAAGAAGTTCTGTTCTATACCAGAGCTATGGACACCATGGTGTTCCCCGCATGGTTGTGCCACCTCGGCTCCAGGTCACCCCACGTCCCCACAGCTACCTTTACAGAACAGACTTAATTTTCAGCACTAGGCAGTCAGACATTCCTAGCTTCAAAGCTCGACTTTCCTGTATCTCTAAGTGTGGCGCTGGGGATGGAGCCAGGGTCTCCGCAAGGGCTCTACCGCTGAGCCACGCCCCCAGCCTCTCTACTTTTACTCTGAGGTGATGATATCTCTCTAGGTTGCCCAGGCCAATCCCAAATTCATTGATCTTCTTGAGTAGTTGGGATTATACACTTACACCACCACGCTAAGCCTAAAGTGCTGGGTCAACACATGCTTCCTTTTTCTCTTTTTTGGTGATCAGTGGTGAAACTTTAATCTTGTGATTAAAGATTTTAATCACAAGGGTCTTTTCACCCACCTTCTTGGAGCTGGGTTCCCCACTTTGAACATCTGTGCTCTGACTGTGAAGCAAGCGAGGGTTGTGCATCTCACACAAGGGCCACACAGGGACGGACACAAAAGAAACTCACAGAAGCAGCCACACCGAAAGTTGAGACTTGTCACCTTTGAACTGGAAGTGCACTGTGGGTGTAGCTGGGGTGGACCTCAGGGCTGGACCCTTGATGTTAAGGCAGCTGGAGCTCCTGGAGGATGGGACAGGTTCCCCAGCTGCACTTATTAATCAGGGCCATCAAGACAGAAACCATATATTTGAACTTCGTGTGTTCCACTGAATCATTTTGATTAGATTTGCTGTAAGATATATGGCTGTACCTTACAGTCCCGTTGATTAATCATTAACAGAATTCGAAGATTGATGACAATCTCCCATAGCCACACATAGAGCAATTAACCGCCATTTGCTTGTGTGTCTTTCCAGTAGCTTGAATGGGTTGATCGCATGCTTCAGGGGAGGCCCACAACCAGCCTCTGGTTGCTTGCTTCCACGGCAGCACTCACCCTGAGGAGGGAAGGTTGGAACACTGGAGGGCAGCTTGTTATCTGTCTATTAACACTTGCAAGAAAGAGATGTTTGTGTGGAGTCACGAAGTTCTGAGTGAGTTTTGCAAAGACGGGTGGACCCAAGTCAAGGTCACATGGGCAGACTCCACAGGTGCCAACCCCAGTGGTTCCAGAGGCAGGAAATCAAGGTTAGTGCAATGCCCACATGACAAAATATGTCACATCTCCCTTCACAGTGTATCATATTTTGTTGTGCAGAAAGAAAAGGATTTCTACTTGGGAGAGCCAACAGGGGAGGGGCTCATCCAGTGAGGGACAGTTTCCTCAGGGGTCATGATGTGACCCTGTCGCTGGCTGTGTGGGCAGCCAGGGTAGGAATTTGGGGCCCACGGTGGTGAGGAAGAGATGCCATGGAGGAGCAGGCCCCAAGTCAGGATGCTCAGGCTTGACTCAAGAAAGGGTAGAAGTGAAATCGGGAAGCCTCAGCCCTGGGCCCACAGGGTCCTCCCAGGTCCTTCAAGGCGGCCAGGGCCCTGGTAGAGTCATGCTTGCCCAGGTGCAGAAGGGAAGGAAAGCAGGCCAGGGTGTACAGGTGTCCAGCGGGGTCAGCATGCCACCCTTCACCTGTGCGGCCCATGATAGAATCACACGTGCTGCAGAGTGACCTAAGGCGTCACGGCCGCTGTCACCCTGAGAAGGCTTGCGGAGACTAAAACAGGCTCCTGTTGTGAGACACCACCTGCAGCTCTCAGTTTTCTGACAAGTGTTTACTCATATCCAGCTGATAAATGTGTTTGTTGCAGAAACATGACACTTTATTTTGATCTATTATTCCAATGAAAAGGCTTTACTATTGGTCTAATTTTTTTTTAAAGGAAGAATATAATAAAATGATACCAAATTGTGATATATTGTGTAGATAGTTAGGAAATACCTAGCAGATTAGTGAAAGCCACTCCGGGGTATGTCTGAGGAACATTCCCAGATGATTGGCACGCCGGCCAGCAAGCAGAAGGGAGAGCCCAACCTGACTGAGGTGACCTCGACAATGGGCTTTAGCCCATGGAATGCAAGTGGGAGAAGGACATCGGTGGGTGTTGTGGAAAGGAGCCTCCTCTGCCTGAATAAGAGCTTCTCGTGCCTGCGGTCTGCTGTGGGCTGTGACTCCAGCTTCTTCAGCCTTTCAACACAGACACAGAGCGGTGACCCTCCAGGGAGCGCCCAGCCTCAGCCTCAGCTCGGGCTGGAGCCCTGGTCCCTTGTGCTGCAGTTCCCAGCTTCCTGGCTGAGCAGCTCCTGGACCTTCTGGCTGTCCAGCTAAAGATGGTCTGTGTGGACTCTCCAGCCCTGGTCCTGTGAGCCAGCCTAGAAACT
The DNA here is from genome assembly GCA_002564305.1 of Octomys mimax. NCBI lineage: Eukaryota > Metazoa > Chordata > Mammalia > Rodentia > Octodontidae > Octomys > Octomys mimax. Next base: position 2,182 of record NDGM011044551.1, on the reverse strand, counting down.
TCCCAGTCTAACATATGTATCACATCAATTTTGTTTCTCTGAATTGGTGAGAACCTTCACCAATTCAGATACAAAAGACAGTGTCGAGCCAGATCCCCACCAGAGCCAGAGTGAACTGCATGGAGATGATCCAGGACTGTGCTGCTGCAGCTGAGGGGGCCGATGATGGCCGTTTCTCCACGCTGGCCCTCATGCAGGCCACCTTCCCACCCCCATCAAACAGCCACTGGAAGAGCTTTCTACGCAGCCTGAGGCCAGGCCTGTGTGGGCCACCTGTTCCTATCCTAGGCAACTCCCTCCCTCTGCCATGTAGCCAGGGTGCCCCTGATAGGACAGAGCTGTACACAGGCCCAGCAATGTGTTCCCAAGGATGATGGCATGCATGATGCTGTGCACAAACTGCAGCCTGTGAGGTGTTGTGGCCCCGAGTCCAGTGGCCTCCCAAGGCACCTGCTGACTGTGTGACCCAAGGGGATTTCCCTCATCTCTCTGTCCACAGCCTGGCCCTGGGCCCAACATTTCTATGTGGCTGGCATCTTCTCCTCAGGGTCCCAGGGGCAGAGTCACCTACGCTTGTGATCAGCAGTGAAATGTGCCAAAACTCATGGAAAATAGCCACCAAGAGGCAATGGCTGGCTCTGTGGGTCCTCCTAGCCCAGAGCGCAACCTGCATGGTAGGGACCTGTATGACACTGGGAGTGCCATTTAAGGCCTGACCCCCATGCCACTACTTGTAGAGGAAAGTGCAGCAAGCATGGGGCAAGCCTCCCACACCTCCCTGGGGAGATGCTCTGCTCCCCATGGTTGATGGGGTTTGCCCAGGCTGGGGTTTCCTCTGCAGCCAATCTGGGGGCAAAGAGGCCCCCACCATGCTGGAAGGCTGGGTCTTGCCCTTGTCACCTAGGTCTTTTGAACTCACAGGATACAGTGATCCCTTCTGCTGCATTCCTGTATTGTAATTAACGTCATTTCATTTGTACTTGTACCCTTAGGCGGTTTCAGGAATAAATTATAATTTTACAAAACGAGGCAGAAGTTCTCCCTAGCAGTACGTGTCCAGAACGACTGTTTTATTTCAACACAGTCTTCCATTGTTCAGGACCCTTGGCCATCCTGATGTGTCATTCTCCCAACCTGGTCACTGCGGTGACCATCAGAGCTCCCAAAGGCACTGTGGACCAGCGTTCTGCAGAAGTTCTGGCCTGTGCAGCCCCCAGAGCCACCTCTCCCTGCTGAGAGTGACCAGGCCTCACATGGTGGCACCTGAGACACACCTCCTCGCCTCTCATCCTGCCTGCACAGCTCCCCAGTAGCCCAGAAACTGAGGGGGAAGCCATAGGAAGCCCAGGTTCTACCTCAGCAGCTCAGGCTTTGCAATAGTGTTGGAAGGGCCAGTCTGGGAGGCTGCTGGGCCTTTGGGTAGCCGGTGGGAAGGAGGAAGCACAGGCGAGGGGCTCCAGGCTTCTCCTCCCAGAAGGAGCTTCTGAACAGGTGCTTCGAAGTCACAGTGAGGTCACCCACCGTGACCTCTGGTGAGGCCACTGGGGCTCATTCCAGGGTCTCCCTGGATAAGAATGGAAGCAGATTCCATGGGACAACGCGCTCTGGTCACCTCAAACAACACCTCAGCATCTTTTCTCCTCAAGGCTATGAGCAAAATGGTGCTTTCGACCTATGAACATGGGACAGACGTCCTTCATCTCACTCATCCAATGTACCAGCTTGTTTTCCCCCCTGCTCCCAGTAATTCTAAGTTCAAGCTTTTCCACCTATTTCTTTTTTTTCTTGTTTTTTTTTTTCCATCTATTTCTAACAAGGCAGAAAGGGAAAGGGAATCTCCTCCTGTGTGGTGTCTGGCCACTCTGCCTGGGACTCTGATCACTGGGAAGCCAGGCCAGGACCCTGCTGGCCAGGGTGGGGCTGGGTACAGAGCAGCCACCAAAGTGCTCCTTCATTCTGAGGCACCCATTGAAATAAAGCACTGGGCTAGGAAGCCATTTCTGAAAAATGAGTAATAGAAGATGGGTTTTAGAAAGTACAGATAATGAGATCCAATCCGTAGAGCTCTAGCACTGTGGGTAAGAGCAGATGATCACGCAGCCTGGGGAGACGGGACCTGCCTTTGTGTCTTAGTTACTCTTCTCTCGTTGCTGGGACAAATACCCGACACTCAAAATGAAGG
>NDGM011044549.1:1765-21670 GCA_002564305.1 Octomys mimax | reverse complement strand
AGAAAGATTTGTACTAATAGTGTTTGGACAGGATATCATGTCTGCCTCTTGTACTATGAGTAACCACTATGAAGACAACAATATGCAATGCATTAATTATTGAAAGTGTCCTACTAATTGATATTGAAACTATCTTATTGCTATTTTTCACAATAAAATTAATAAAAAGAAAAGAAAATGAATATCTTAGAGCCATCCATTTATGCAACTAGGTTATTATCTTGTAGTTATTTTTTGTGGGTTTTTTTGAAAATTGTTATTAGAAATCAATACCTGGGCTATCTGTTTTCTTATCTTATTGAGAAATCAGATTTGCATAATTGGCAGTGCACAGAAATCTGTGTGCACACGCAGTTATGTACATACATCTGTGAGTACTTATGTGTGTGACCATCTATTTTTATTATATGAAGAATTATTTCATCCTACTCCAAACTCTAATCCATTACTATGTGTTTAGTGTAGTCTACTTCATTTCTAACTCCAGTAGTGAGAAGTGTAAATTTCATCATTTAGCATATATTTCCTTATGGTTCATTTCCAGTAGCAGTATCAGAATTGTTTACCCACATTCAATGGGGAATAGTGCCAGGTATGGTGTGCATACCTCTAATTCTAGCACTCCATGGCAGAGGCAGGAGGATTGCCCAAAGTTCAAGGCCAGCCTGGGATACATAGTGAGCTCCAGGCCAATCTGAATTTCATAACACAATCCTGTTTCAAAACAAACAAAACTCCAAACCAAACAAACAAACAAACAAACACCCAAATCGGAAACAATTTTATCAATGAGAGGACAATTTGTCTTTGGTCTCAAGAGTTCCAAACCTTTTTTGATTAGCTGTGACAACAGGTTCCTGACCCTTTACCTTTATTGAGGAAGTTTCCTTCCTTGTAATACAGTCTGATTCTCCTGTTATACATGGCACTCATTCCTTGAGTCTGAAAACATTTCCATAATGATTTTTCAGTTTGCTAGTATTTACACCTACTCTCTTGTAAAGGCCTATGAATATTGACAAATATATAGTGTCATGTATTCATACCCTATTACATAGTATTGTTTCACTCCTCTAAAACTGCTCTTTGTTTCATCTACCCATCTTTCCCTCTTTCTCTAAATCCCTAAAAGTCATTAATCTTTCTTTACTATGCCTATAGTTTTGCTGTACCCAGAGTATTATATTCATATAATATAATATATAACATTTAGAGCATCTTATTGCAATAGAAAATTTATTTAAACATTCTCTATTTCGGCCCCTCCAGATAGGTCAGTGGACTAAAGTGCCTGCTTCAGCAGAGCTCAGTGGCTAGGATTCGAGCCCCAGCGTGCCTTGCCGGCCTCGCCTCTGCGGCAGGAGTGATGGCGCGTGCCTGTAATCCCAGCACTTGGGAAACTGAAAACAGGAGAATCACTATGAGTCCAATCTACGTAGTGAAACCCCATACAACCTGTAGATCCTGTCCTAAATTCATACAAAAAAAGACTCCCTATCTCCTTTTTTTTTTCTAAATAGCCCATAACATTTTATTGTTCAGTAGTATTCTGCTTATGTATATAGTAAAATTCATTGAACTATTTACCAATTAATACATATATGAGTTATTATCAGCTTTGTTTTGAGACTATTAATAAAGCTGATATGCTGCTTATTGTTAAACTCTCTTGATGTGTGTCCCCATGCTATACACTGTTTTATAAAAGTTGTGTTTCCATAAGGTAATTAACACATTCTATTAAGATCATATGCTTCTGTTTTTTATTTCAATCATTTGAAAGTCTCTTAGAAACTTAGCAACTTACACCACATCTCTATCCATCGCTCACTATTTATTTATTTATTTATTTATTATAATATTTGGTATAGGACTTCACTATGCAGCTTGGATTCTTAGTGATCCTTCTTGTTTTCAGCCTTTCCAGCACGGGGATTGCAGGCATGCGGCACATGGCCATCTCAGTGGCCAGCTCAGTGTGCCCCGGGAGTAGGGCCAGTGTGGCATGTGGTGCCTGGGATGGAACCCCAGTCCCTGTGCTTGCCTAGGCATATACTTAGTCTGTTGAGCTATTGTGTGAACTATGATCCATGGCTCTTAACCTGGATTTTGTTGATTTTCTTTTTTTCCTTTGAAAAGTGTTGGGATTGATCCCAGGGGCTCATACATATCAATTCAATGCTCTATTGCCGAGCTACATTCCCAAGTCGTAGTGAATACTTTCACTAAATTAATCTGCCATGCAATGTGAAGAATAGTGTACACTTTGTACACACTGCTTTACTTTATTTATCTCTTGCACACATACACAAATGTAAATTAAATATATCACCTCAAATAAATGTTAAAATAAAACATTTCTTATGATTTGCATTTTGAATCTTAAGTGAGTCTGATAAATTTAGTCTACTATTTAAAACAATGAATATAGAATTTGCAACTGTTGGCAAATCTGTTTTAGCATCTCTTCACCTGGATCATTTGAAAAAATAAAAATGAACACATTAACAGAATTGGAGATTTAACTCCATTTTAAAAATACCTATTAATTTGGCTTCTTTATTGTTAAAAACAATGTTTCTTGATTGGGTTTTCTGTGGTGCATGAAATTAACTGTTTGTGCAGAAAACAGTTACAAAATATCATTCAATATTATTGCCAGAAATGTAGCTCTTTCTAATTCAGTTCAGCTGTAATTATATGTCATCTGAAAGAAATAATATACCATGCGATATTTTAAAAGTCCCAAGAGAGTGGAGTCATGGATTCATCTATCTATGAAGAAAGAAAAGTACTGAACATTTTCAAAATAATTTTTCAAATCAGCCAGATGTTCACTTAAAATACAGTGATTTACATAATTATTAGTATATTTTTATTTTGTATAAAATATTTCAAAGGTTTGCTTTACTTCTCACTAATAATGTGAAGATTAGATGCTAGCTGCAGTAAAGGCTTGTTTTTGAAGATCGTTGTGTTTATGAAGCCACATGAACCCTGAGCTACAGAGTACTGACTGAATCACTGCTCCAAACAGAAATACAGTGCTATACTTCTGCAAGCCTCAGTCATACACTTTAATTAACCAATCAATACATAACTTAGAACTGTAGTTTGTGTATTTCTGTTTGAGTACATAATATTTACTGTATATTTTATATTCATTACCACTGAGTTCAAGACCAATTTTTATTTTACTCATGATACAAAAAGCTTACGGTAATGTTTAATCTTTAGCATCTATTTGATTGGCTTGAGAGACATCTGAAAGATTAATAACACACATATATATACCTGTTTATATCTGGGTGAGTTTTAGACCATGAAAACAAAATCTGGCCTCTCTGGCCACTGTATTTTAGGCTTTTTCCCTCCAACTCAATTTCTTGGCCTCAAAGAGATGGGGAGATTTTTTCTACCATATCCTTCTACCATGATGTTTTGGCCTTAGAGCCTAAGTCCAGAAAAATGGTTTATGAAACCCTGCTCACTGCTCATGTTGGTGGAAGCCACATCACCCAGGTAATCCTGGTTTTATAAGCATGCAGAAAACCTCAGAGATTATGCACCAAAATAAAATCTTGACATTTAAATTGTGTATATCAGGTACTTTTCCCATCAATGGTAACTTCCTCATGCACCATATTAGTAGCAAGAAGTAAAGATTTTGCTGTGACTATATCTGAATATATAGCACGTAAGCCTTTTAATTTATTTGAAGAATTATTTGAAAGGTTTGGAGATTCAGGATACAGAAACCATATAATGCTACAAGTACAGACTGATGGATGATTCTAGTGGGAGACTAGAATGATCTAGAATGATTTAGAAGATCTAAATGTTAATAGGAATGCATAATGTAATAACTGTTTTATAATGTTTAGGTGGGAAATAAATCTCAGGTGGGGATTGGCCTAGGTGTCATACATGTCAGTTACATTCTGGCAAGCAGTTATCTGCTTTTTATTCATTTTTTTAAAAAATTAATTTGAGGGTGAATTTAAACGCAAAAGACTAATAGACCTGATGGAGAGAATTTCAAAGTGGTTCAGGTTGTGGTGTGGTACTGGTGGATGCTTTCAGAGAAAAGCTAAGAATCAGGAACAAAAACATGAAGAATTTGAAAACTTGCAGTTTGTTCACACAGCAGTTAAAAAGTTAGGGACAAGGAAAGGGTGATTACGGAAGAGACTGGTGTTGTTTAAGAAAATCAAAATCAAGTACTTTGCACTGAACCATGAGAAACACGCTTGTGGGGCATCTCAGGAACTGGCCAAAAATGACTATCACAGGGTCAGGCATAAAAGTCTAAAAAAATTTGAAAAATTCTGTTATGAGAGGATAGTTTCACGGAACCTCCTCCCATCAGTGCTTGGAATGAGAGAGTTTCTCAGTGCTCAGTTTTCTAGACATTTGGAAGGTACTGTGGTCGGGTTTAAGAAAGCCACACTACTGCTTGTATTGGTGGCAGAACACATCATCCAGCTGACCCTGGTTTTATAATCATGCAGAATGCAAAAGTAAGGGATTATGGGAGTTTCTACCTAAAATTCATAAGTGAATGGAATGCGGGCAGGATGCTACCATTAGAGGACAATGTATTAAACTTTTACAGTGAAGATTAAGCTGCTATAGAGACCCAGGAAATCTGAGATGTAAACAGCACAGAATATCTACTGAAGAGAGCTACAGGCAATAAAGTGCACTACACCAAGAGAAAGGGCACTAGGGGTGCATCAGTAAGGCCCTAGAGGCAAGGACATCCAGGTTCTTGAGATGGAGCTACAGGATTTAATATTAGCCCTCAAGGGTCTTGTTCTTGCTTTCATCTTACTCCTTTCTTTTCCTCAATCCCCCACCCACAGTAATTATAATATGTTCTTTGTGCTCATTATTGTTATTATTACTTGCATATAATCTCACAACTATGAGTTTGCCTTAAGTAGTAGAGGAGACTTTGGCTTAAACTTTTGAACTGCACTGAACTATTGAGAATTTGGGGAAAATTAGCTGATTTTCAAATGTATATAGGATAATTACGTAAAGTTGTGCTCTTGTTATTCTCACTATTTTGAGACTAAGTATGATTTAAAATGTGTTTGTGTATCAAAAAGACAAGTCATGGATTTCAGATAGTTAATCTTGATTGCCAACTTGATGCTAGAGAACAGCCAAGAAGATTCGAGAAGCTTGTTTCTGGGTGGAGTCTTGGAGTCATGGCATCAAGAACTTTGATTCCTTCTTCCCAGGGCTTTTCCCTCTCACTACTTCTTGGTTTCATTGAGTTGGACAACTTTTTCCCACCATGCACTTCTACCTTAAAGTTTCTGCTTTTAAGCCAGTTCACTATGCGTTTAGTCTTCTGAAAGTTTCAGCTAAAATAAACCTTTTCTTCTTTAAATTGTGTATATAAGGTCTTTTGTTCAAACAGCAGAAAGTTGAGTAATAAACATTATGTAAAATCTCTCACTAGGGTCCACCTGTGAAACCTTCTTCCTTCTCTTAACGGCAACAACCATAGGAACAAGCATTGTAGACCTTAGCGAAACACAACATGTCTAACTTCTAGCAGCACATATATTTTTCTCATAATTAAATATTGGTAATAATAATTAAGTATTAGTAAGGAGTGCAATTTAAAAATGCCTAGAATAATTAATTCTAATTATTAAATGTTGATAAGGAATACAATGAAAAAATGCCTAGAAGAACATGAAGAAGATTTAAAATTTTGGTTTAATTGAAGAGTGTATGTCAAATACTGAAAACAAACATGGATTAACCTGACAAATAGAAAGACAAGAATCACTGTCTATACCTAAGTATATCCTAGCATTGAGGAATCTATCTAATGACAACTCTCTCTCGTTTCTAATGAAATGTGTTTTCCAGTTATTTTAGTGGAGCTTGTTTCCACATGAGGGTAGTATAAGAGGCACCTTTAAGTACTTTGAAAACCTTGTACTTGAAAAGCTGGGAATAAGAGAATCTGTAGACATGGAGCCATGTGAAATATACCTGAACACTTAGAAAATAAGATTCAAGATGATCAATTTTACTCCAAAACACATTACAGAATAAATTCAATAATGTTTATAAGAATAAAAAAGTCCAGCATCTCAGAAGTATAAACCTCAACATTTCTTATATTAATAAAATTTACTGGGCATGTAATGAAGCAAAACAATATTACTCATTGTAAAAATAAAAATTAATCAGTTAGAATTCAGCTCAAACCACCACAGATGTTAGAGTTAGCAAACAAGTGCATTAAAGCAATTTTAACTGACAGCTGTATAATGTACAGAAGCAAAGTGGAGTCAATTGACCTTTAAAGATAATTATTGAAGACATGAGGTAATTACTTCTTGGAATTTGGCCCAAATATTAGGAAACAACCTGATGATACATATTAGTAAATCAACATTTAGATGAGAACATAAAAAATAAATTCTTATGAGATTATGTAAGAAAGACAAAAATATTATTATTAAAAAATACCAGTTTTGTTTCATTACAAGCAAGAGTGAATCTGCCTTCTGTCATTTACTGCCTGGGTGAGTCAGGACAAAATATAAACTCTGAGGGTCTCAGTTTTCTTCTTTCTAGTATAGGTTAAAAATAACCCACTCCAGCATGAAAATGTTTTGCGTTTAATGACAGACTGTACATATATTAATACATATACATATACCTTTATACATACATATTTTAAAATGAGTACAGACACCTCTATATAAATACAAGTAAGTATATTTTCATGGCACTTTGAAATGCAAATTATCAATAAATATGGAAAGAGTTTGCATGGCCAAAATTTATGGAACATTGAAAAACCATATGTTACTTTTGCGGGGGAGCATTGATTCTTACCTTGAACATTGTTTCCTGGATCCAGTTCAGATCCCTCAGCCTGCTGGCACAGATCGTAATGTCCTGTATGAACCTAGCTGAAAACTGAGAGCCCATAAAAATGTTTCCCACAAGTCCTGCTGGAGGCCAAGACCCCTGACAATGTTTCATGCAGGCCTGTTTCCTGGATATGCCCTAGAAAGGCTCAATGGTCAGTGGTAGAAGCTAGAAATTCTATGCCAGCAGGATGAAGGATCTGTGCTAGCAGGCTGGGGGATCTGAATGGGAACCAGGAAGCAACACCCAGGCAAGAACCAAAGCTCCCCCTAAAAGGACCACATACTGGTAAATTTAAATTTAAAATTTAAAGTGATACGATGTATGCATTCACAAAAGTTTGCATGTTATTATACACAAAATGGTATTTACTATGAAAAACATGCTTTTGTGTTTATACAGTTCTCTCATTTGTACAAAAGAATGACAACAAGAAATTCAAGTTGAGTCCAAATGTTTCTGCAATATTTTAGATCTTGTTATTATTGATGATATTATTGGGATCTGAGAAGTGGTCCTCTACCTTAGCTTTTCTTGCTAATGTTTACTTGTTAGTCTTAGATGAGATGATGTATCACAGTTAATGAAGGAATAAAATGAAAACTTAGCTTAGAATTTTGTCAACGTCCTTAATTTATGGATCTGATCTGAGATGCTTAAAATTCAGTTACTTTTCATTTATTTGTTTATTTTATTTTATTTTTATTTTAGGACAGGATCTAAAGGGTCTACAAAGTCTCATTATGTAGATCAGCCTTGTAGCGATCAACCTGTGTTCAGCCTCCCAAGAGCTGGGATTACAGGAGTGTGCCACCATGCCCAGTCTCAATCCCTATCTCAGTGCACCCCGGGGGTGGGTCTGGCATGCCCTCTGGGGATCGAACCCAGCCTCTGTGTCTGCCTAAGCAGGTACTTCAATCCGCTGAGCTATTTGGCTGGCCATTACTTTTTATTTTTTACAAAAATGTAAACAAATAATGGAAACATTCTTAATCCTCAGGACAGGCTTGCAAAAGAGTGCTAGTATGTGATCTTGGAGCTGTAATTGTGTTTGTCTTTTTGCCACATATTGAGATAAGAAGCTCCTAAACTGGTATTATCTAGGCCTTAACGTGTTACATCTCAACTGAAATCTTTGGGTATTTCCTCTCAGTGAGTTCTCAATTTCCATACCAACCCAAACACATTGTTGGTAAGGAGCTGCATTTAGTGACTTTAAAAAGCTGGATAAATGTAAAAGAACTATTGGCTCTAGGACCCTGTTAAATCTACCTCTCCTTGTCCTTCTAATATTGACTGAGAGGAAAAGTCAAATTGTGCCATGCTGAACAAGTGCCATGGTACTGTATTAATAATTAATTTGCTTTTTGTTAAATAAGTAGTGAAATAATTAATACAATGATAGTATTTTTGTATGGATAAAACAGAAGAGCCATTCCACCAAATAAAAGATAAAGCAAATATTAAAGTATGGTCTCAGTTAAGAACTTATGCCCATTCCTTCCTTATATGAATGATACATAGCACTTTCTCACTGCAGTTGCTTATGCCCTAAAATATCTGATTTTTAGTTAGTATCTTACCTTAATGAATGTGAATTGATTATTCTGAATGTAAACAGAATAATCTACTATTTATTAAAACAGTAAATGAAATGCATAAAGTTCAGAAAATAGCATAATTGAAGTTTGTATCCAAATATATTTAATTCTATGATGAACTTTTACATTAAATTAACTATCAGTTAGGGTCAAATATATTACACACATTGTTGCAAGGGTTTTTCTTACTTCATGCATCCCATATCTCTGGTGTATATTGCTCTCCTGAGAGATATGTAGGAACAGAAGAAACAATTCTTATATAGTCTGACAATATTAGTGAAATTCCACACTAATTAGTACAGATGATAATAAATTGTATTACTATAATTTGTGATTCCCAATTTCCTCCTGAACATTAGTTTCAGCGGGTAGATCTGACAATGGATGATGGACATACAGCTGTATAAGACAGTGTTGACTATGGTGAGATACATAGCAAACTGTGCTGTACCATGAAGCATTTTATTTTTTAAACTTTTTATTTTTTTAAAGAGAGTACAAATTAGAATTAAAACAGAAAAAAATTACAAGTGATGCAGAATTTCACTTAACAAAGTAATAGGAACTTCACAATACATAATGTTTTCTTCTAACCAGTTATTCATAGTACCAGACATATGCATATAAAATTAGAAGAAGAAAAAAAAAGGAAATGTGTAAGAAATGAAGAAGAGAAAAAGTATACACACTTGAAAAAAGAGATGAAATTTATTAAAGTGTACAATGCTTCTTTCCATAGACCAGCAGAAATACATAGTACAGTTGTCCAAACTATCTTTCTTACATACATAAATAAATCTCTTTTCTCCACTCCCTCTTTCAACCTTCTCAACTAAATAACTCTTTCCTTTTGAATAAGTTCATTCCCCTTTTCCAGTATTGATTTTACTCTTCAGATTCCATTTTTCTCTCTCAGGTTCTCATACTAAGGAGACAATACAATGTTTGTACATGTGGGTCTGATTTATTTCACTGAAGATTATGTTTTCTAGTGGCATCGAGTTAATGACAAAACCTCACATTTGTCCTGTTTTATACCTGAATATTACTCCATTGTGTAAAAATACCACATCTTTATCCATTCTTCAGTGGATTGGCATCTGGGCCGTTTCTAGGATTTATTTATGACAAATTACACTGCTGTAAACATGGGTACTTATATACAACTGTGGTAAGAGGCTTTCAGTTCTTCTGGAAAAATACCCAGTAGGGGAACAGCTGGCTTGAATGGGATCTCCAATCCTAGCTTTTGAAGGAATCTCCACAGTGATTTGCATGGTGGTTGTACCAATCTGCATTCCCACCAACGGTGCACAAGGGTTCCTTTTTCTCCACAGCTCTTCTGTATTTGTTACTGGCTGACTTCTGGATACATTGTTTTAATTTGCATTCTCAAGTGACATTTATGCTGAACCTTTTTTTTATATATTTACTTTTCATTTGTATTTCTTCCTCTGAGAAGAGTATGTTCATCTCAGATGCCCATTTTTGAATTCAGTCTTTGAATTTGGGGTGGTTGATCTTTGTTTTTAAATTCTTCATATGTTCTAGATATAAGGCATTTGTGAGAGTCAGAGGGACAGTCAGACATAATTTTTTGCTAGTTTGTGGGTTTTCTTTTTACTCTGCTGGAGATTTGCTTTGAAGTACAGAAACTTTTCAAAAAGGTAAGAACCAAGTTGTTGATTCTTTAAGTACTTCCCATGCAGTTTGGTTTTTGTTCATGGACTCTCTACCTACCACAATGTCTAAGATTTCTATCTACATTTCTTCCAGAAGATTTAGTGTTTCTCTTTTAATATTTAAATCTTTGTTCCAGTTTGACTTTAGCTTTGTGCTTGGTGCTAGGCATGGGTCTTATTTTAGTCAAGAAGCTTTTAAACTTTATTTATTTAATGTATTTAGTACAGGGTCTCACTACACATATTGGACTCATAGTGATGTTCCTGCTTTCAGCCTCCCAACCCCTGGGATTGCAGGGTGTGCTGTGATGCCAAGTCTCAGTCGCCGTCTCAGCACACCCTGGAGGTGAGGGCAGCACAGCATACCAGGGATTGAACCCTTCTCCCTGCACCTGCCTAAGCAGGCACTTTAGTCCACTGAGCTATCTATCCAGCCCAGGTTTTTAACTTATGAGGTAAACATAGTTTCCTAATAGTTTTATAAATATTCAAATGAATATGTTATTATCCTCAAGATTTTTCTCTGACAAAATCCATCTCAAACTTACTGAATGTCTTCCTCACAGGAGGAGTGGATGACATCTCTAAATATTATTTATTTACTTAGCATATGAATTCATCATCCTAATATAATGTGGTGGAATTTTATTGCTGTGGTTATCAAGAGTGTCTTCATCGCTTTACCTAAAACCTAAAAAGTTCAATGATGTCTATCACGTCCCCACACGGAGTTCTACAGTACATAGTTATAGCAATGTATGATGTTTACTTGGTACTTTGTTTTTTTCAAGGTCTTAGTAATCACCAATATATCATTATTATTTTCAGTGTCATTTTAATGTTGATTAACATTAATATCTTTTCCCTAAATAAACTATATAGGTTCTCTTTTGGATTAATATGGTACATACTTACATCTTCAACATTATAAACTATATTAATTGTGAGTCAAATAGTTATTGCGACAAATACAAAATTACATAGATCTAATTCCTTTGATTTTTATAGAAACAGCTAATGTCAGTGAGAAATGAGAAATAAAGTTCTTTAGATAAAGTGTTAGTGTTCAAATTAACATAGGGTATTCTTATAATGTGTGTTAGGGAAATCATATAAGATTATCCTCAGCACCAGAGAGATTTAGCTTATTTTACAATCATTAGAAAAAACATAAAATTGATAGGATACAGATCATATTGTGAGTCTGTTAGAACCATACTATAGTATTTTTTTCTGTGACTGGGCTAGGATGTATAGAAGTTTTTCCATTTGTTTACTATATTTCTTAAGTTTCTGATCTATCATTACCCTCTGCCCAAAATAAGAATCAAAAATACATATGAATAATAAAAATCTTGCTCTTTAAAAATTTCAGTTTATTTGTTCAGTATAATTATTTATTTCCTTGGCTATTAAAACTATTTTTTTCACAATGCACTAATTTTTAGAAAAGCAATATTTATCTTGAAACTATTTTTCCTTGTTTTAGAGTCAAAGAAGTTTCTTAGTGTACTACTCAATTTAAATCAAGCATTGAACATACAACATTTCTTTAGACTTTATGAATGAAAGAATATAAGAGTAAAGCAGATGAATTGGCATTTGAACCCCGCCCCTCCTATCCTTTCAAAGTCTGAAGCATGTCACTTAACCTTTGGGATCTCTGATGTTCCCTTGTCAAAGTGAATATAATTGTTGAACTTACAAGAAATAAATCTTATGAGCATTTGTCACATAGTGTTTACTTATTAAGTAGTATATAATCTCATAATTATAGTTCAATTTTATTGCAAGAGAATTTATTATATTATATTACTTTTTCTCAATAAAGAAGATAAGTGTAAAGTTGTTATAAATCTTAATCTGGGCTTTTATATTCATACTAATTTATGCTTTTAAAGTAATTATCTTTCACGCTGTGTTTAATAAGATTTTGTGGTACCTGTAGAGTTATATTTAGTGGACAGGATAGTCTTGCTAAATACCAGTTTAAACAGGAAATAGAACTTCTTTAGCAATATTACAATCTAGGCATAAGAATACATTTTTATGTATGAAAACCCTTGCAACAATATGAAATGCTACTGCTGTATGATAGATTAAAATACTACAGGAGCTAAAAAATCAATATAGTAAGATAGTTGTAAAAGTTAGGAGAGAACAGAAGTAACAGAGTTAAGAGGCCAGGTGTACTTTAGAGGTAATGCTTGTAAAGTTTTAGCTCTTTGGCACGCAGTAAACACTCAGGAAGTTTGCTTGCTAAGCTAATGGGTAGAAATAGTTTGAACAAAGTCACATATTTAATAATATATAATGAGTGCAAAAAGAAAAACAACAAAATGTATAATTTTGGTTCATCTTGAGTGTTACAGAATTTAGTGGTATAATATTTTAAACGCTCATTCTTAGAATTTTAGACTTTACGTTTTAGGATGGGATTACAGGCATGTATGCCAGGATACCTGGTCTCAGCGGCTAGCTCATTGCACTTGGGGGTGAAGCCAGTGTGACATGTTGTGCTGGGGGTAGAACTACGGTCTCTGTACTCTCCTAAGCAGGTGTTTAGTCTGCTGAACTATCTCGCCTGCCCTAGTGTGAATATATGAATGTGTGCATCTGAGTGTGCCTCCATGCTTCCCATGTACCGTTTCGGAGATAATATGCGTTTTGCAATGGGTATTGGGCTGTGTTGAACAATATTTAATTTGTTTTTATATTTTTTCACAGTATCCTTTTATTCTAGTAATTTAAACATATCTAATGATTTACAAGAACTATTCATGTAATATAATAGGCAAAGGAAAAATTTTATGGAGGTGAGGTTTGTATGGTTAATCATTGTAAGCAAGTTAGTATTGGAAAGCTATTCTTTTAAAATGTGAAATCTCAGAAGCTAAAGAGGAAAATGATTCCCTGTCCTTGCAATTGGTTTCTGAGAGTTCACATATTAAGTAACAGACAAAGTGTGATGGAAAGGGGGATGCAGCAGAGCCGATGTGTTGCAGAATAGAAAATAAAATTTGAAACTACTAAGACACAGCAAATAGGCACTCAGAAAGTAGAAAACTACTTGCAAAGCATAAAACATAAAGCTATGTAAACGATCCTTCCATAGGGGAAAATCGGAGACTGAAGGAGCCAAACTGGCCCATGAAGAGCCTCCAGGATTTAGATGAGGTACAGCTCTGCATCTCTGAATGTAAATTGTTGCTCTCTCTTTTTCTTTTTTACAAAATTTAATATTATTTTATTTTAAAGATTATAGTGCTCGCTTCGGCAGCACATATACTAAAATTAAAGATTATAAACAAAAACAAAAGTACAAACATATAGAAAAATAAAGACAGGAACAGAGTAACACACAGCAGTACATATAGTATAGATTTTCAAAATATAAATAGCAAATTAACAATGGTTGCAATACTACATATTTTTATTGTCAAGTCTGTTGCTCATATTAAGAGATGTAGGTATGCAAGATGGGATGAATAATTAAACATTAATGCTTGCTTTCAATAAAGCTTTTTTATTATCCTTGTTACTTTAAAAACAATCTATTTTAAAGAAAGTATAATCATAATTGATAAGACTTAGAAAGGCTGTACATTCAACCGTGGTTTTTGTATTGCATATTGCTGTCTTCAGTGTAGTTGCTCTGATTACAGATATTTGCATATAGAGTTAGTCAAAGTAAAACTTTTAGATATTAACTGCTATTTTCAAAGAACTGATGGAGTCAATATTAAAATTCTATCAGCTATCCTGTGTTTATACTTGTATGATTTCCCCCTTCCTTTTTGTTCTTTTTTCTATTCTCTCATCTTCATTATTTGTTCCTTATGTTCAGTTTCTTTCCATTTTACTATATTTATTATGACTTTAACATTTTATTTATAGAGAGAAAACATTATATTTACCCATACAGGTCTTATTTATTTCACTTATGAGAATAGCTTCTAGTTGTATCCATTCACCAATAAGAACCTCAAGTTTTTCTTCATTGCTGAGTGATGCTCCATTGTATAAAAATACTAGATGTTTTTCTTCTGTTTCTCAGGAGATGGGCATTTTCTCTGTTTCCAAGATTTGGCTATGACACATTGTGCAGCTATAAACATGGGTGCACATATATTACTGTAGTATGATGTTTTCATTTCTTTTCTAAAAATATCCAAAAGGGGGATAGCTGCATTGAATGGGATTTCAGGTCCTACTTTTTTGAGGAGTCTCCACACTGATTTTCATAGTGGTTTTAGTAGTCTATGTTCTCATCAATGTGAAGAAGGGTCACTTTTTTCCCAGAGCCTCTCCAGCATTTGTGATTAGTTGATTTCTTTATACAGCCACACTTTGTAGGGTGAAATTGTATCTTAATAGTATTTTAATTTGCGTTTCTCTAATGATTAGTGCAATGGAATATGTATTTATTCATGTACTTATTTTCCATTCATAATTCTTCCTCTGAGAAGTATGTATTCATTTCAGATGCCCATTTTTGAAGTGGGTCTTTGAGTTTTGGGGGTCTGATATTTTTAGTTCTTTATACATTGTATATACAAGTCCTTTGAATGATTGTTGGTTAAGATTTTTTGCCAATTTGTGGATTGTCTTTTTACTCTGACGGTGATCTCTTTTGATGTGAAGAAACTTCTCAATAAGATGAGATACCAGTTGTTGATTCTTTGTAGTTTTTCTCATGCAGTTTGGTTTTTATTCACAGACTATGCCTATCCCTACGTCTTCAAGATTTCTAACTACTTTCTCTTCCAGTAGATTTAATCTTTCTGTTTTAATGTTCAGATCTTTCATCCATTTTGACTTTAGTTTAGTGCATGTACATAGACTCAGATCTAGATTTATTTTTCAACATGTGGAGAGTCAGCCTTTCCAGGACCAAATGGAGCTATTTTTCTTCCAGTGAACATGTATGGCGCTTTTGTCAAAGACAAGATTATGTTTATAGTTGTATCTGAATCTTCTATCAGTTCCATTGAGCCTCATTTTTTTTGAGTACCATGCTGATTTTGCCACTAGCTTTGTAGTACAGTTTCAAGTCAGAGATTGTAATGCCTCCTGTCTTGCCTTTCTTGCTCAGGATTGCCTTTTCTATTCTAGGTCTTTTCTGAATCCACATAAATTTTAGGAATGTTTTCTCTAGATCTGTGAGGTATGTTAGTGGTATTTTGATAAGGATTGCATTAAGTCTATATAGCAATTTTGGGAGTGTGCCCATTTTCACAATGTTGGTCCTTCTGATCCAGGAGCAGGTAATATCTTTCCATTCTCTGAAAGACTCTTTGATCTCTTTTTTCACAGTATTGGAACTTTCATTGTATAGATCTTTTACTTTCTTTGTTAGATTGATTCCTAATATTTCATTTTATGGATGCTATTTTGAAAGGTATTCTCTCCTTAATTAGTCTCTCAGTGAGTTTGTTGTCTATATAGAGAAATGCTGTTGATTTTTGGGTATTGAGTTTGCATCTTGATATGCTACTGAATTTGTTTATTAATTCTAATAGCTTCTTGGTAGAGTGTTTTGTGTCTTCATTTTGTGTGAGAATAATGATAGTCTAATATTTTCCTTACCTATTTTTATCCCTTTTATTTCTCTTTCTTGTCTAATGACTCTGTCTAATGTTTTTAGAGCTGTATTGAATAGGAGTGGTAATAGCGGACATCCTTGTCCTGTACCTGATTTCAGTAAAAAGCTTTCAGTTTTCCTCCATTTTTGAATGATGTTGACTGTTGGCTTTTCATGAATAGTTCTTTTCAGATTGAGTTACATGTCATCTATTCCAATATTCTGTAGGGTTTTGGTCATGAGTGAATGTTGGTCTTTGTCACAAGCCTTTTCCATGTCTATTGAGATGATTATGTAGTGTTTGGTTTTGGCTGTATTGATATAGTGTAGTACATTTATAGATTTGTGTATGTTGAACTATCTTTGCATCCCTGGCATGGATCCTAACTGGTCATGATGTATAATCTTCCTATAATTTGCTACATTCTATTTGCTAGCATTGTATTGAGTATTCTTGTATCACTGTAAATAAGGAAGATCAGCCTCTAATTCCTTTTTTTGTTAATTCTGAGTCTTTCTCCAGTTTTGGTATCAGTATAATACTTACCTCCAGCAATAATTTTGTTTCCTTTTCCATTTCATTGAAGAGTTTGAGGCACATTGGGAGTAAATCTTTTCTAAATTTCTTGTAGAATTCAGCTGGGCTTTTCTTTGTTGGTATGTTTTTTATTACATTTTAAATTTCATTGGCTGATATTGGGTTATTCAGAGTTTTTAAATATTCTTGATTTAGTTTGGGTAATTTGTACCTATCTAGAAATCTGTCCAGTTCTTCTATGTCTTCGATTCTGTGAGAGTAAAGATTTTCAAAATACCTATTGATGATCTTCTAAATTTCCACAGGATCTGTAGTAATTTTGCCCTTGTCATTCTTTATTGCTTGAAATTTAGTTTTTTATTTCCCCTTTCTATGATTTTGGCTAGGGGTTTATCAATTTTATCTAATCTTTCCAAGAACCAGCACTTTGCATCAGTAATTACTTGTGTTGTTTTCTTTGTGTCAATTGTGTTAATTTCTGCTCTCATGTTTATAATTTTATCCCGTCTTTGGGTTTTGAGCTTGGTTTGCTCTTCTTTCTATAAAAGCTTGAGCTGCATCATTAGAGTATTTATATGTTCTTGTTCTGTTTTTCTAATGTGTGAGTTCTCCTATAAATTTTTCTCTGAGAACTGTTTTCATAACATCACACATTCTTTTTATTTTTTTGGCGGAACCTGGGATTCCTGAGACCCTTGTGCTTGCCAGGGAAGCGCTTATTCCACTGAGCCATCTCCCTGGCCCCCCTAACACATTCTTTAGTAAGTTCTGTTTGAATTTTCTTTGTATTGTAGATATTACTCAATTTCTTGTTTGATTTCATCTGTAACCCATTTTTGCTGAGGAGAGTATTATTTAATCTCTATATGTTAATGGGGTTTTTGTGGTTTCTTTTCTCATTAATTTTTCATAGTATTCTTAACATTTTCAATATAGGGCATATTTAAATCATCACTATAAATGTACATTACTTTATTTTTGTATTTTACTCAATCAAATATTGGAGGAAAATTAGCACAGTTTTCTATAAAAATGTATATTATTTCATGTCATTGCCTAATTTTATTTAAGATGGATATCTCATTTGTGTTGAAATTTATTTTATTTGTTTATATGCTTAGTAAATAGAGGATAAAAGGGACTAATTTTTCACCATTTCTTAGATCTCTCTTTCCCTTGTGGCTACAAAGTACTCACATATTCTTCAGTTTTATTTTTAACAACTTTTAAAAAATTCTTTTTTTCTCCTTTTTTTTTTTCTTTCTATGTTTCCTTGGTACAGGGTCTTGCTACAGAGCTAGGACTTGTAATGATCCTCCTGTCTCAGCCTTCCCAGAGCTGCGATTACGGGCACACACCACCATGCCCAGTTTCAATGGCTGGTATATCATGCCCAAGATTCCAGGGCCAGCATGGCATATGGAACTGGGGATTGAACCCAGGTCCTTGCCCTTACTAGACAGTTGCTTATACCATTAAGTTATCTCTCCAGCCCTAACAATTGTATTATGAAGAATATATTTCATCCTTCTGTAGCTTTTGTTATTAGAATGAGAAATCTTAATGGAAAATTAACAAAAGCAAAAAGAAATAAAAAGTACTCAACATGATATAGGTGCTAAAATATACTAGCTTTAGCAAATAAATTATAACTAGTGACCTTTTTATTTTTATATTCAGACTGAATAGAGTAACAAGTTGATTTTCCTGCATATGAATTATATATTTCAGGATTTTAAACACTTAGCCAGGGATTGAGCTCTTTTTTTCTCCCATAGTTGGGAATGTTTATATAAATCATCAGATTTGAGTTGGTAGGATTGCCTAACAACCAAATGATCAAAGTCACAAATTTACAATTAATATGCCACAGATGAAACTGTTTTACAGTTTGTAAGTTATATTAGAGATCTATTCCCCACCATTACTGGTGCAGTTATGTAAGAGTCACTGTCAGAATAGAAAGAATGACACGATTGGGGCACTCACCCGGGTATGGCCAAGCATGATGCCATGACTAACCACGACTGGTAATTTCTTCATGTGCAACTTTGAAAATAAAGTGCTGGTCCAGGGCAAGCAGGATCAATGGCAAAAATAAATTCACAAGAATGAAATACTTGGGCTGGCAAGATAGATCGGCAGAGTAAGTGCCTTCTTTGGTAAGCGCAGGGACCAGGGTTTGATCACAGATCATGCATGCCATGCTGGCCCTGCCGTGGGGCACAGTGAGCCGGTGAATGAGTCTGGGCATGGTAGCACACAGCTATAATCCCAGCGCTGGGGAAGCTGAAAACAGGAGGATCACTATGAGTCTGAGCTGTGTAGTGACACCCTGTACCAAATACATAAATGAAAAAAAAAAGAATTAAATAATTTAAATGTATAAAGTAAAAATCTAATCTCAAAAAATTTAAAATCAATGGTGATATTTACTCATTTATTTATTTTTTATATTAAATTTATTTCATTGTGATCTACCATTCATCAAAAAATGGCCTATGCAAACATACCACTGAGGACTTACTTTAGCAATGAAAAGCTGAACATTTTTACTATTGTTTTAAGATGCTGTAATTACTTTTCTACTTAAATTGCATTAAAAGCTTATTCATGTTGGAATCTGGTAAAGAATTTTCAGAAGGAGATAGAAAACTGTGCAATGAATTAAAAGCTTAGAGCTCGTATCTTACACATATTGTAGACATATTTATATATTGATTAATGATAGTAGTAAAATCTTTTCAAAATATTTTTATAGAAAGAACCCAATTATTCCTCATCTATAGAGTAGTGACTAAACTGAGGGGTCATGTTATTTTCTGCAAATGATATATAATTTCTTTCTGTCTTCACATTTCATTCTTCATATAATATATGTATTGATATGTTTGTGGAGGTTAAAATAAAAAATATAATTAAACTGAAAGTGTTAAAAGTCAACATTTTCTTCAATTACAAGGCATTGAAATTACAAATGGAAATAGCCTCTCAGCTGCTCTAGCACATATTGTTTCTGACAGAAAAATGATGCCCTTGGTTATCCTTCCTTCACATTGAATCAGTTGTGGAATATATTATTATTGAAAAGATATATTATCCTTAAGTCCATTAAGATTTTCTTAAAATGGGATTTGGTCTTCAGCAGAAAATTGTATTACTTTTCATGCTTACTAAGCACTTTATTTCTATGCTTGATATGGATTTGAATTGCTACTTTGGGGAAAGTAATACTTTAAAATTGTTGGAAAAAGCCATGGCATTCTATCAAGTGATTATTACTATACTTTTAAAGACTAAAGCAAAAGTTTTGATTAAAAAGATACATATTTGAACACATTAGTGGTCAGTTCTTTATCAACTGCAGAACAGAAAAGGGACTGAGGGATGGTTCAGTGTATGTGTGTGTGTGTGTGTGTGTGTGTGTGTGTGTGTGTGTTTGGGCCACACAGATTTAGATGTGTTCATGACATTTGTTAGGACATGTCTGATCTTTGTAATGGCTTTGAAAAATTCACTGTGAAGCCAGGAGATTCTGGCATGTCAGCTCAATGTGCAACTGTTTTTTTTTTTTTTTTTTTTTTTTTT
>NDGM011044526.1:0-15412 GCA_002564305.1 Octomys mimax | reverse complement strand
AAGAAAGAAAGAAAGAAAGAAAGAAAGAAAGAAAGAAAAAAAAGAAAGAAAGAAAGGTGAAAGAAAGGGAAGGAAAAGAAAAGAAATTGCCTTAGATGATTCCCATAAACTCAGAAGCTGATGTTTATAGTCTTCCAAGTAGGCAAACTGAGCTTTTTATAGAGGGTGGGATGATGCAGAATCTCTAGAAATGATCTTTGTGTTTATTCTTGTCTCTCTGAAGCCAAATACTTTGTTTCTCTGGCATAGCTTCATCACCAAAACAGGCTATGTGTGCATCTCCCTGTGGCGCTTTCACTGTATGAGAAGTCACCCTGAAATATAGTAGTGTAAAACCATTGCCATTAATTTAACGTACAAGTCTTAGAGTCAGACAGGTAGTGCTGCCCTCATACATGTGTCTGTGGCCAGCTCTAGGCTCTGTTTTGGGGGGCTTTTCTGGTTGTTAGCTGAAGCAGTGAGGAGAATGGGTCATATTTATTCTATTAGCCAGAGGCTAATCTGGGCTTGTCAGGGTTTGCACAGCAGCTAGGTGGGGTTCCAAGAAAAAGTGCAATGTGGCTTCAGGTATTGGCTTGAAGTTGCCACTGCCCCACTGCCCTGGCATACAGCTAGCCAAAGTCATAAAACTGGCCAGATTCAAGAGGCAGAGAAATTAACTATTATAGGAAGAAATGCAAAATCAGACTGAAAACAGGCACGGATGCGTGGAGGCGGTCTACCCAGTTGCCTTTCTGTTCTGTTTCTAAGAGCAGGCAGAGACTAGCAAAGTCATATGTAAGTTGCACTTCATTGTTTGCACAGAAAATCAACCCCTCCCAAGGTTCCATGTCTGTCTGGGTCCCCACTGGGCCAACTGGTGGCAGCACAGTGATTTCTTTCCACTGCTTGATCTTATGCCTGCACAGCAGGCTTCTTTGTCCTTGTACATACTCTGAAGTCCTTCATATTTGAAATGCTTTTGGTAATTGCTTGCTGCCCAAGGGGACCATTGCTAGGAGGAACATATGATAGTAGCAGAAAGGAACAATACACAAGAGGCAATCAAGCCCCTTGGCTTCTGGGAATGTCCAGCACTAAAATGTCACCTCAATGCTATTCCCTGACCTCTTTCTCAGGAAATGAGCGACTGTCTCATAAACTACGGTAATTAAGTGACCAACTCCCCAAGTGATTACTCTGGCAAACCTTAATTTGTAAAGAATTTTGCCTTCCTCCTCCTTCACCATCTCCACTGATGGGAGTGGTCTTCCGAATTTGCTTTTATCGGTACGTATTTGCGGTACACAGTGATGGTGTTCTTTGTGGGGAATTAGTCTGTGTACATAAAGCACTTTAATCCTTTTCTCCATCTCTTTTCCCTTCCCTCCCTCTCCCTTCCATCCACCTCTTTCTCTCCTTCCTTTTTTGTCCATGTTTGCAGCACGTGACATTCACGTTCCTTGGGTGGAGTTGGTGCAGGTACACAACACCTTGACTTTTTTCTTCGTCTCTTTTCCCAGACTTCTCACCTCTCTCCCTCCATTTCTTGATCTGCTGCATGGAGAAAGATCTGTCTTCTGGCTTCCTATTATCTACCTTTTGGTTTGCTCTTTGTTAGCACTTAGAATTTGTTGTCTAAGAACAAAGCCTATAGTGTACTCACTGGACCCCCTCCCGTGGATGGACTCGAGATAAACAAATTTACTGTTTCCTCTTCACAAGGCATGCAACCCCCATGCCTTTTGTGAGAATTACAAAATGCATAATTAAGTGCTTTATGTTTCAGATGCTGAAAAATAGCTAATTGTTTCTTCCTTTGAATGTCATTTTACTATTAGTGATTAGCAACATGATTCACTCTGCAATGAGAGGATTGTATTTTGAAGCATACTATTCATTTTTTCAAGCATAATAAAAGGTTGGCGGCTCAGGGCAGGATTAACTTCTTTCCCCCCATAGAATTAGAGTTGATTAGGAACTTCTTCCTTCTCACCATTAGTGAATTATCATTTATTTGTCCCTGGATTAATGTATTATATTCTCCCACACACTGACCAAGGCGAAGGTAGTGGTTTCTTGAAGCGCAGAACAACCATTGATGTTCACGTAGCATTTTACAGCCAGTGATGCTTGTTTAGATCCACATCTCACCACAACCCTTAAAAAAAGTTACTTTTATTTCCATTTTACAGTTTGGAATCATCAGCTCAAGAAGTTTACATGAGTGATTTCTTTGCCAGGGTCGGTGTGATTCTAGAATTCTGTGAACTTCCTGCTATGGCGCTGTGGAAGAGGGGATCAGTCGGGCAAGTTTTGCTTCATAAATACCTGCAAATGTCCTGTTTTATTCCTGAACTTCTGTGTTTGTTACAATTTCATGCTTCTTGCTGTGATATTTGGTAATTATCATTTTTCTGCAGGCAGAAATAGAATTATAGCAGCACCAGGAAGGGAAGAAAATGTACCCATTAAAAAATATAGATATAGCTGGGCTTGGTCTTCCATGTTACATATTACATGAAGCATAGCAAATGAAGGACCATTTTCTATCTGTATATACCAAGTAGTTAGGATAGATATACAGCTACTTTCTCTTCACTCAATGAGAAGAAAGATTGGTACTAATAGTTTTTGGACAGGATATCACGTCTGCATCTTGTACTACGAATAACCACTACAAAGACAACAATATGCAATGTATTAATTATTGAAACTGTCCCACTAATAGGTTTTGAAACTGTCTCATTGGTATTTGTTTCTCAATAAGATTAATAAAAATAATTTAAAAAATATTACATGAAGCATATTACAGACCACATTGTAATATAGCGTGGGAAGAATAGAATAAGCCTCTGTCGACCTGGGCATGCTTCAAAGTATGGCACATATTAGCCCTGTAAAGAGCTACTCTTCCTCCCTACAGTTCTCCTGTTTCATTATCTGTCTCTATCAAAATAAAAGCTTGTCTCCATGAGTGGACAGTTCAATCTCAAACCAGAAACTGCACGTGTATTTACTACATGAATCACTGACATTTTGGTTCTGGAAAACGCAGCCTAGGACATCTGGGTTGGAGTTTTCAGACTGCCAATAATCTCTTCTAGATATCTGACTCATATCCCCTCATCCAGCCATCCGATTGTCGCGCACTTGCAAGTCTTTACCTGAGTGCTTTCTCTGGTTTCTGGAGCTCTCTTGGCCCCCTATCGGGAAAGCTAGAATATACTGGGGAGTTACCATCTCTTCGAGCAGTCCTCACCCATGGCGGCTGGGAGCTGGTTGATAAACACTCCAGCCCCTTCACACCTCTGATATGTGACCTTCAGGCTTGTTCCTGTGACACTCAACTCCACTTGCCTGCTGAGCGGTAGCGGGCTTGACGATGCACCTTTTGCGTAGTACCTTTCTTTTCACTGCCTCATTTCTAACACTCCCTAGTGTCGCTTCTTTCACCTCCCAAATAATTATTTACATTTGCTTTTGCTTGCAGTAGATGCAGGGTTTACTTTTGAGGGATCTCAAATTAAGAACCTTTAGTGCTGAAGCAGCGGAACCCTTCCCTGTGTTCTTTTCCAGGCCCCATGTGTAGGGAGCAAGGTGTTTGTGTGTTTGTTTGCTTTTGAGACAAGATCTTCCTGTGTGATCCAGGCTGATCTTGAACTCATTATGTAGCTCAGGCTGGCCTCAGACTCAAGGTGACCCTTGTGCCTCAGCCTCCTAAGGGAGTACCGAGATTGTAGATGTATCTGTCACCTTGAGTGCTTTGTTTTTATTTTAGGACTTTCTAAGCTTTATGAATAAGGAACTTGTCTTCTGTTCCACAGTGGTTGTTGTATTTCCATACAGCATGATGGAAACTTTCTCTGGGTGACTCATAAACTGAGGGAAGGGAACTAAGAACAGAATTTTGATACCAACAGTTTCTTCTGTCTGTATTGGGACAGATGTTCAGAAATGAAGTTAAGGCAAAACTTTGGGGGAGTGTAACCTTCCCCTAATATAGTCTTAAAAATCTTCCTATTCCTTATTTTTAACCACCTTCTTCCCTCTCCTCTTGCTTCTTCTTCTTTTTTTCTGTCTGTGTTTACATAGCTACATGTTTATGGGTTAATTTATTTTATCCATTCCCTTACTACTCCTTATGTTTTTGAACCATTGTCGTATGCACCTTTTGCAACAGTGCTGGATGCTAGGAGACACAGTACATAGTGGGCATAACATGTTTTCTCCTTTCCAGAGGGAAGACCACTTTGATACATTTGGGGTCTTATTTTAAAACTAAAAGCTTGTTTTATCTCTCATAAGTTTAGAGAAAGTATTTACTTTAAAATTGGATTAAAAGGTCAGTAAAAGCTAACAGACTCCCAGGTAGCTTCTCTGTAGAAATTGATAACTTGGTCCAAAATTCATACTGGAACTGGCAGGACCCAGAGTAGAAGTACAACTTTGTGGCATCTGACTGGTTTATGAGTAGTAATTTTAGACATGGCACCCAAAGCACAAACAACAGACAAAAAGCAAATTGACCTAATGAAAATTTAAAATACAGTGCTTTAAACACATGGACAACTCACAGGATGTGGCAAAAAATTTGAATCATGTATTTGGTGAGAGACTTGTGTCTAGAAATATAAAGACCTCTCCCAGTTCTATAATACAAGACAATACAATAAAAATAGAGAAAGGATCTGAGTAGACATTAATCCAAAGAAACCATACCAACAATAAACAAGTGCATGAAAGGATGATACATATCATTAGTTATCATATACATTTGAATTAAAAACCACAATGAAATACAACTTCTTGCCTAATTAGCATGGATGTGATTGACAGAATGAGAAGCATATTGAAAATGTGGAGAAATTGGAATTCTCACACAATTCTTGTAGGGATGTGTAATCACTTTAGGAAATAACCTGACAGGGCTTCAAAAAGTTAAACCTAGAATTACTCTGGGAGGCAGAAATTCTGCTCCTCCGTACAGGCCCAAGAGAAATTTCTCCATGAGAAGACAGCAACTTTTTTCCTTCCGTCTCCATTTCTCTAATTTTACCAGTTTTGTTTGCCTGTGTTTTAAAATGTGTCTGAAATTTCTTTAAATCATGGTAAGAGACATGTGAGAAAGGGCTGTCGTGAAGGACAGGGCAGACTGGGTAGCATCACTGGGGGACTCACCAGGACAGGCAGGAGGCAGAAGGGCAAGGGGAAGCCAGGGGAGAGAACTTGGGTTGGGATATTTGTGATTGGGAATGAGGAAGGCTGAGAAGGCAGAGGAGACAGTTTTCAGATTGGTTAGATGAAGTAATTGCAGTGGGTTCTGGGGCAAAGGGCTGGCCCTTACTTGTATGATAACTGACCAGGGGCTCAGGGGAGGGCCATAATGCCCTGCACTGCAGAAGCCTGCTGAATGATGAGGATGGGAGTATGGGCTCAGAGTTGGTTGGTTTGCATAGCAAGGGCCTTTTCTGAGACAGGTAGTTTGCTATCTCAGAATTAGCTAATCCAGGAGGGAGAATCCCTCCTAACTCTGTAAGAAGCCCAAACATCCTAAAATTAAAAAACAACAACAACAACAACAAACATAATTGGCATAATACATCCCTTGCATTCTCGATTGCTGACTCATTCCTTCAAGTTTGCCTTGGAATCCCCCGTGTGAACAGCCCCTTTGGAAAGTCTTGAGGAGATGAAGCTGAAGGTGCTAAATCTATCCTTATCTCTTGGTGTGGATCACAGAGAAGCAAACCTGTGCAGCTAAACCTGCCATTTCATTTCCTCCATAGACTAAAAAATGTTTTGGCCCCTCAATAACACAGAGATTAGATTCCATGTGCTCTGGCTGCCTTTAAGCCAATCTATAGCATGTAGTCTCTTTAGAATACAAATCCACTGGTTCTGGGTCAGGATTCCAGCCAGGATCATTTTNTAGCACAAGGTTAAGAGATGAGGTTCCACAGGGGTGTGCAGGGTGGGGTGGGGACACACCTGGCTAGGTCTAGCTTTCTTCTAGGAAAACAATGTACCTTGAATAGACTCCTGACTCCAATAAGTATATACATCACTGGCCATGTCTGGCTTTGTGGTCTGTATATTGGCTTCTTGGATTACATGATTCAAAGGAAAGTCTTCTAATAAGACACAAGAGATAGTACACCTTCAGCAAATGTTAGCCAGTATAGTGGATCAGTCCTTGGCTCCTAACAGAGACTCAGTGTTAACTTATCAGTACTGGCAACTCGTGGCACTCTGCAGAACTCACAGGATTCACACAAATTCAAAGAAGAAAGTAATACTATAGGTTCTTGATATTCTGCAAAGCACAAAACAAATGCAAGAGGAAAACTTCCTTGTAATAGCCATGCTCATGATTTTAAGAAATATATGAGAAAATAATAGTAGGTATGTATAAAAGCATTTTGAATAACTGGCTTCCACAAAGGGACAGGAAATGCTTAGCAGGATTAAAAATGATTCCTTTTATTAAAATTTAACATTAGATCTGCTGTAGAGTTAATAACTCTTTAGGTAACAAGAAAGACTTAATGTCTATAAAAGCATACAGTTATATATTGAAGCACATTTTGAGACATTTTATACTATGTCTTACATTTTCTGACTCGCTAGAATTGAAAGAGAAGACTGTTTTTGAACTGAACGCTATGTAAGAATAGTTTCCCATTGTTTTTAATGCACTCCAGTTACTCCAGGGAAAGTCAGCAAGGGGCTAAGAATATTTGTAAAAACAACCAGAAGTCAGTTTGTTCTTGTCTCCGCCCCTAGCTGTCTAGTGAGATCTTGGTTTCCTGAGAGGATTCTGAAGTCTTTGCTCCATTTATAGGTAAACAGATGCACCTTGAGACCATACTCTTAAGTGAAATAAATCAAACAGACTTGTATAAATAAATATCACATTGTTTCTCTGGTGTGAGACACCAAAAGTGTAAATAAGGGCTAGAATGTGTAATAGATATTAAGAAATAGGAAGCAAATGCTCAATAGGGAAGGGGAACTGGAGGGTGGGGAGAGAAAAGGAAGGAAAGGAAAGAAAAATAAAGAAGGAGAAATGAAAACAAAGCTTCTGCAAATGAGGAGTATAAAGGAATGAGGAGAAGAAAAAAGAGGAATTGAGATAAAAGTCTTGTATGGGTATGAAGTTTCTATGGTGAAAGTGATCATTACATATATTTTAAGTATACCAATAAGCCAACGGTGGTGGTACACACCAGTAATCCCAGCACTTGAGAGGCTGAAGCAGGAGGATTGATGTGAGTTTGAGGTTAGCCTAGGCTACATAGTGAGTTCAAGGCCAGCTTGAACTACACAGTGAGACCCTATCTCAAAAAAAGCAAAACCAAAACAAAACAAAAAGAAACACCATTAAATTTAATTAATAAATTTTTTTTTTCAAAAAATGAAGTCTGCTGCAGATTTCCAAGGTCTAGACTCCTCTAGTGAATCTGTCCTTAGACTTTGTCCTTCACCTCTGCTCTTTCGTGGTGACCCTGCCACACCCTACTCTGCTGCTGCCCAGTGTAGCTGCTGCCACTTCCACAGTGCCCTCCCTGCCCAAAGGCTACTGGCACTATGCTAGGGTGACCTGTTACCCTGGAACCTGCTACTACTGATGTCCCCAGGAGTCACAAACAAACAAAGCTATATTTGTTTCCTTGCTTATTGCAGCTGCTGTTCCCTATGATTAAACTCAAGTCTACAGAGGTCAGGGAACAACCTGAGGGAGAAAAACATGCTCTTCTCATGGGAGTTTCCACTCTCAGCCTGGGTGCCTGACCTTGAATGACATTCCTGCTGCTTCCCTCTCCTGAGCCCTTGTACTCTTCAGATTTGTTCTAAGAGCCCCTGTTCCAAAGTGAGCACTATGTGAGACCAATTCTCCAACTCCTGCTACTTTATCAGTGAAGAATAATTGGCAAATAATTCTTTCAAAATCAAGCAAATCTGCCTATTTTCTTTGGAGGGCCACCTTATAAACAAGGCAATGGTCCTTATTTACCAAGGCTTCTTACAGTTTCCAACAAGAAGTTTCCCAAAGAGTACCCCTAGGTTTCAGGGGACATGAGCCCCAACACGGTCCTACCTGGTTTGACTCCTACCACTAAATTTATTTATCCATGCAGCCTGATCAAAGTGCTCAAATCCTATAAAATTTTACTTATGTGTAAAATAGATGTAAGACACATATTTTTGTGATTTGATTATGAGTATTAATTTCTGTATTAAAGTATTTAGTAAAGAACGTGACCTGTAAGGAACACTACAGTGCTGAGAAGTATCTTCAGTTTTCATGGTCCTTGAGTTTTTGAAATAAATTGAAAGGAAAGACCAACCTAGGCTATAGAAACCAGGGAGACCTTTGTTATTATTTTGTGAAGTTAAAATAAAGAAAATGAGTGTTATGGTTTGTGTCTAGTTGTCCCCCCAATGCCTTATGCCGTCATGAGTGGACTTCTAGAGTTTGTGATTAACTCATGATCCCTGGGATTATGGGTGTGAGTGCTGCTGGGATTATGGGTGTGAGTGCTGCTGGGATTATGGATGTGAGAGCTACACCCAGCCTGGGGTGGATAGATAGCCTGAGTGTAGCCACTGTTGCTGCTACTGCTCCCTTTTACTCTTGATGTTTTGCTATTTTCTGCCACCATGAACTGCTGCCCTCTTCCCTGTGCCACTCTGCCTTGGAATCAACCAAGTATGGACTGAAACCTCCCCTAACTGTGAGCTTAATAAATTTTTCCTTCCCCAGTTCTGGTGTCATGTATTTAGACAATTGGTCATCTCCAAGTGCAGAATTTGACATTTAATATTTATCATAAGAAATCCCTTTTCCTAGTGCAAAGCGTGGGAGGGGGAGATCAACAATTAAGTTAGCTCCTGTACTTCCAGACTGGGAGGTGTCTTTCTTAGGGTTGCTAAATGTAGAAAATGAAAATGAAGGACATAATATGAATTACATTTTAGGTAAACAGTAAGTAATTTTTAATGTAAATATTTGTCAAATGTGACATGGATGTTATATGTCACTCCAACCCTTCTAAATCACCTTATGGAACTATGCAACTTTCTGAAGTGAACATTTTGCTAGATATTTTGGTGATTGGGTTTTTCTCCTATGTTCCTATCAAAAGATATGAATTGCAGAATGTGAGAGATAAATTACATTAAAGTCTTGAATTACAGAGTTTTTTTTTACTTAAAATTTTTTAAAATAGGAAAGAAAATAACAAGAATAAAGACAAAAACAAAGCACCATAAGACAATAAAAGTGATATAGAATTTTAAAATATGAGTAGGAAATTAACAACAGTTGTCACGTTATACATTATTATCTTCAAATTTGTTGCTTAGACTACCAGATACAGGCCTATAAGATTGATCAAATGGTTAAAACCTTAACTCTTCCTTTCCATAAACCTTGAAATTTTTTCTTTGTACTTCTCAATATTTTAATATTTTATACAGTGTAAATATAATAGATAAGACATTAGAAATGATACATCTTTTAAAAAAAGAAACAAAACCCAAGGGGNAAAAAAAAACAAAAACAAGATAAAAGGTACTCAGTGGTGGTTGTTATATTGTATATTGCTGTCTTCAATGTAGTTGCTCAGATTACAGATATTAGCATATATGATTGGTCAAATAACAATTTTAAGCATTAACTCCCACTTTCAAATATCTGATAAAAATTAGTAGGAGAACCATCTTAGCTATCTTTTGTATATACTTGCATGATTTTTTCTTTAACTTTTGCTACATACCATCCTCTCAATAGTTTATACCTTATATTGTTTCTTTCCCTTTTACTATGTCTATTGTACCTTTCAGACTTTATTGTTTCAAGTTCTTACACGAGGTAGACAATATGATGTTTATATGTGTGGGTCTGATTTATCCATTCATCTATAAAAGCTTCACATTCATCTTTGTTTATAGGTGAGTAATACTCCATTGTATAAAAACAGCATATCTGTTTTATTGATTCCTCAGTTGATGGATATTTGGGTTGTTTCCAAAATTTAGCTATGACATATTATGCTGGTATAAATATGGGTGCACATATACTACTGTGACATGATGTTTTCAGTTCTTCTGGAAGAGTACTCAGGAGAGGAAACACTGAGTTGAACAGGACTCATAATCCTAGTTTTTTGAGGAGTCTCCACACTGATTTCCATAGTGGTTGTGCCAGTCTACACTCCTACCAACAATGTGGAAGTGTTCCTTTTTTCTCCACAGCCTCTCCAGCACTTGTCATTGGTTGATTTCCTTATGATAGCTATTCTTTCAGGAGTGAGATGGTATCTTAGAGTTGTTTTATTTGCTTTTGTTTTTATACCAGGGATTGAACTCAGGACCTTGTACTTGCTAGGCAGGCACTTATGCTGCTGAGCTATCTCCCTGGACTCTCAGTGTTGTTTTAATTTGCATTTCTCGAATGACCATTGCTATGGAACATTTTTTTCATATATCTATTTGCCTTTTGTTTTTCTTCCTCTGAGAAGTATGCATTCATCTCAGATGCCCATTTTTGGATTGGGTTTTTGAATTTTGGGGGCCTGATTTTTGGTTTTTAGTTCTTTATATATTCTAGATAAAAGTCCTTTGTCTGAGTGAGTGTTAAGATTTTTTTTTTCCAATTTGTGGATTGTCTTTTCACTCTGTTGGCAATTTCTTTTAACATACTGAAACTCTCAATAAGATGAGATCCTGGTTTTTGATTCTATGAAGTGTTTCCTGTTCAGTGTGGTTTTGTTCATGCACTCTCTGCTTACCCCTACGTCGTCAAGATTTCTACCTATTTTCTCTTCCAGTAGATTTAGTGTTTCTGTTTTAATGTTGAGATATTTAATCCATTTTGACTTTAGTTTAGTTCATGTGGGTACACCTGGATCTAGTTTTAGTTTTTGGCATGTAGAAAACCAGTTTTTCTAGCACCATTTGTTAGATAGTCTATCTTTCTTCCAGTAAACATATTTGGTCCTTTTGTCAATGATCAGGTGGCTGAATGTGTTTGTAGTTGTTTCTGTATCTTTTAATCTGTTCCATTGGTCCTCAGGTCTATTTTTTTTTTTTCCAGAACCATGCTAATTTTGTCACTGTAGCTTTGTAGTATAATTTTGAATCAGGAGTTGTAATGCCTCTTACCTTGCCTTTGTTGGCCAGGATTGTCTTTGCTATTTTAGCTCTTTTCTGGTTCCAAAGAAATTTTAGGAATGTTTTCTTTAGATCTGTGAGATACGCTGATGATATTTTAATAGGTACTGCATTCAATCTGTATAGCAATTTTGGGCCTATGGCCATTTTTATAATGTCGGTTTTTCCTATCCAAGAGTAAGAAATATATCTCCATTTTCTGACATCCTATTCAATTTCTTTTTTCCAGAATATTGTAATTTCCATTGTATAGGCCTTTTACTTCCTTTGTTAGGTTAAATCCTAAGTATTTAATTTCCTTTGGATGCTATTGTGAAGGATGTTGTTTCTTTAATTTCTCTCTCAGTGAGGTTGTTGTTTGTGTAGAGGAATGCAATTGATTTTGGGGTGTTGATTTTGTATCCTACTACACTTCTGAATTTGTTTCTTAATTCTAGGTGACCGTTGGTAGAGCTTTTTGGCTGTTTCATGTAGAGAAAGTGTCACATCATCTGTGAATAATGATAGCTTAACTTTTTCCTTTCCAATTCTTATTCCTTTTATTTCTCACTCTTGTCTAATGGCTCTTGCTAATGTCTCTAGAACTTTGCTGAATAGGAGTGGTGATAGTTGATATCTTTGTCTTGTACCTGATATTACAGTAAAAGCTTCCTGTTTTTCTGCATTTAGGATGATGCTTGCTGTTGGTTTGTCATAGATGGATTTTATCAAACTGAGGTATAAACCATCTATTCCAATTTTCTGTAGGGTTTTTAATCATGAATGAGTACTGAACTTTGTCAAAAGCTTTTTCTACATTTATTGAGATAACACATGGGTTTTGTTTTTGGCTCTGTTGATATGGTGCATCATATTTATAGATTTATATGTGTTGGGCCATCCATGCATCCCTGGAATGAATCCCACCTGGTCATGATGTTGAATTTTTCTGATAATTTATTTCATTATTATTGCTAGTATTTTGTTGAGGACTTTTGCATTTATATTCATGAGGAAGATTGGCTATAATTCTCTTTTTTGGTTGGGTCATTCTCTAGTTTTGGTATCAGTGTAATACTTAACTACAGAAATGAATTAGGGAGTATTACTTCCTTTTCAATCTCATTGAAGAGTTTGAGGAATGTTGAGATTAAATCTTCTCTAAATTTCTTATAGAATTCAGCTGTGAATATATCAGGGTATGGACTTTTCCTTGTTGGTGAGGTTTTTATTACATTTTCAATTTTATTGACTGATATTTGGTTAGTCAGAGATTTTACATCTTCTTTATTCATTTTTGGTAATTTGTACCTATATAGGAATTTGTCCATTTCTTCTATATTTTTCATCCTCTGAGAATAAAGATTTTCAAAGCAAATATTGGTGATCTTTTGAATTTCCACTGAATCTGTAGTGATTTTACCTTTTTCATTTTTTAGTGCGTGAATTTGAGTTTTTTATTTCCTCTTTAATGAGGTTGGCTAGGGGTTTATCAATTTTATTTAATCTTTTGAAGAACAAGTTCTTTGATTCATTAAATCTTTTAGTTTTCTTTGTCTCAAATGCATTAATTTTTGTTTTGATCTTTATAATTTTCTCCTGTCTTTGGGCTTTGAGCTTGATTTGCTCTTCTTTTTCTTTCTTTTTCTAAAAAGAATGTATTTGGTGCAGGTTCTACAGGGCCCATAGAGTCTCATGATGTAGATCGGACTCATAGTAATCCTCCTGCTTTCAGCCTCCCAAGCACTGGGATTAAGGTGCATGCCACCACACCCAGTCTCAATTACTGTCTCACCGTACCCCGGGGGTGGGGCTGGCAGAGCACGCTGGAGATCAAACCTCAGCTGCTGCACTCTCCCTAAGCAGGCGCTTTAGTCTGCTGAGCTATCCAGCCAGCCCTTGTTCTTCTTTTTCTAGAAGCTTGAGGAGTAGCATAGGGATACTTCCTTATGTGTGAGTTCACTGCTATATATTTCCCTCTGAAAATTGCTTTCATTACATCCCACAAATTCTCCTAAGTTGTGTTTGAATTACTGTCGGATTGTAGCTATCCTTTAACTTCTTGTTTAATTTTATCTGTGTCCCGTTGGTCGCTGAGGAGGTTGTTATTTAATTTCCGTGGGGTTATTGCAGTTTCTTTTGTTATTAATTTCCAGTTTCGTTGCACTGTGGTCAGATAATATGCATGGGACACTTTCAGTTTTCTTATATTTACTTAAGCATGATCTATGGAGTAGTATGTGGTTTATTTTAGACAATGTCCATGTGCAGCTGAAAGATTGTG
This sequence comes from Octomys mimax, assembly GCA_002564305.1. Taxonomy (NCBI): domain Eukaryota; kingdom Metazoa; phylum Chordata; class Mammalia; order Rodentia; family Octodontidae; genus Octomys; species Octomys mimax. The sequence continues at coordinate 1,992 of NDGM011044526.1, read as the reverse complement.
TATTCAGATGTTGTTGTGTAGAATACTCTGTAAATGTCCACTAAGTCCATTTGTTCAAAGGTTTGGTTCAGTTCTGCTACCTCTTCGCTGTTTTTTTTTGTGTAGTTCACTTGTGTCTTTGAGGTAATGGAGTGTTAAGGTCACCTGTTAAAACTGTGTTTCTGGTTATCTGATTTTTTGTGTCCTTTAAAATTTGTCTTATATAGTTGGGTGCTCCTATATTTGGTGTATATATATTTATGATTGTTATCTCCTCCTCTTGCAGTTTTCCTCTAACAAGTATGTGGTGACTTCTTTATCTCATTTGATCATTCTTGGTTTGAAGTTCAGATTGTCTGCAAACAGAATAGCTACCCCTGATGTTTTTTTCTGAGCTCCCAGTGCATGGAGTATTATATTGTTTTCCATCTTCGACTTTTAGTCTATGAATTTCCTTTTGAGTTAAATGTATTTCTTATATATAGCATATTTCTGGACTTTGTTTATTGATCCTCTCTGCCAGTCTATGTCTTTTAATTGGTGAACTGAGACCATTTATATTGGTGTTTATAATTGATATGTATTTGCTTGTTGTTCCTATGTTATTTTTCTGCTTTTGGTTTCCTGCTTTTCATGCATATCATTGCTTTCCTTGTTTGGTGGTCTTTTTCTGTTGTTGTTCTTGGAATTGTGGTCATTTTGATCCCTTTTTAGAATATATTTTAGTACTCTTTGTAGAGTTGGTTTGGTAGTTATGAATTTCTTTAGTTACTCTTCATGGTTTTAATTTTTAAATCCAGAGTTTTGTAATTCTTAAAACGAGAATAAAAAATAGTAAAAAAAGCCCAAAACCCCACACATTAGAAATGATACAGAATTTATTTAAACAAAGAAATGAAAATTCAACAATGGGGGCTGGGGAGATGGCTCAGTGAGCACTTGCCTGGCAAGCACAAGGGCCTGAGTTCAATGCCTGGTTCCACAAAAAAAAAAAAAAAAGGTTCAACAATGGTTGCTATATTGCATATTCTTGTCTTAAAATTAGATTTGTTCAGCTATCAAAGGAACAGTCTTTTAAAAGTAAACACAGGCATGTGGCTTAACTTTTTAAAAAATCATTTATTTATTTGGCACAAGATCTTGCCACACAGCCCAGACTTCTAGTGATCCTGCTGTCTTAGCTTCCCCAGTGCTGGGGCAACAGGTGTGCCCCACCACACCAAGCCTCAATGGCCTACACGGTCCACCTGGAGTCCTGGGGCCCCTACATGGCATGCAGTACTGGGGATCAAACCTAAGTCCTTTAGCTTGCCAGGCAGGTCCTTAGAGTGTAGAGCTATGTCTCCACTCCTGGTATGTGGCTTATAATGAAGCTGCTCTGCTTAATACATGAGATGCTGGCTAGAGGATTTTTACCTGGCTCAAATGTATTATTACAAGCCTTACCACATAAGTGAACATCTGAGATTATGCTGGCTTTTGAGACTAAAGATTAAGAAAACATTTGCTAGATAGTGGTGGCTGCTGATATTTTCCCCTATATCATCTTTTCTGCTAATCACCTGGACCCATTAATTCAGTTTCACAATGGGAAACAGATAGAAAGGCCCATTCATCACAACTGGGGCTTTGAAGAGTGGGATGAATGGCAATTGGTTGACAGTATTTCTTTGGGAACCTTCATAACTTTGTGATAATTACAGAACCATGAGTGAATAAAGTCCCTGCCTTTCACTGGTCATTAGAAACATGGAGAAACATGGAACTTGCAACAGTTTTAATAATTTCTTTAGGGAGATACTTTTCTTGGATAGTTGTCATGTTTTGGGCAAGGCTGGATGGCCTCAGTGGAGGCAGTTGCTCCTCATCTCATGAGGAAGACGGAAACTGGAGCTTCCTCAGGGTCTTTTTTTTTTTAAAGAAAGAATACATTTTATTTTATTTTTAAAAATTTTATTGAGAAACAAATATCAATGAGACAGTTTCAAAGCTGATTAATAGGATAGTTTCAAT
>NDGM011044514.1:0-11105 GCA_002564305.1 Octomys mimax | reverse complement strand
TTTCTGTTCTAAAGAATGGTTTGTGTTTTGCGCAGTAATTTACTGTATTAGTAAAGGCAGGCTAGTTTTTTGTCTGGACAGAACTTACAAATGTATATCATTGTTTGAGTTGGTCACAGATTTCTATCCCTGCTACTTTTTAAGTTACTCTAAAAGTAGAGTTTCCTTTTCAGTATAATTTATAACAATTTACTTGGTTGTAGTAGTATATATTGTATTGACAGTGATTTGTGAGTTTTTTTTAGTAGCTGGACTTTACAATATGCATGCTTTGTAGTTCTAATAGAATCATCTGAACATCCTATTTAGCCTGTGACATGCAACATTGTTCTCTTGCAGAAGTATCCCACTGGAGTAGATGAGCTTTTTTGGCCTTTGTTCCTGCTCTTAAGACTCTCTTACTACTTATGAGAGACCATTCACTAATAACAGCAGTAAGCCACTGATTTAAAATGTGAACCATCACTTTTGTGATGTAATTAGTCCTTTCAGATGAAGGATTATACAATTTTTTAAATTTTTTATTTATTTCTTTTTGATTCAGGATCTTACCATGCAATTCAGACTCAGTGATCCTTCTGTCTCAGCCTCCTTAGTGCTGGGATTACAAGTTTGCACCACCACACCTGGTTCTGGGGTTGTCATGGCATGCCTGGGGTTCTGGGCCCAGCACAGCATGCACTTGCCAAGCAGGCTTTTAAGGTGCCAAGTTATCTTCCCTACCCGTATTATGCAATATTAAACTCACTTTATTTACCTGATTTTGGGGTGCTTCTATGTTTCACTGATTTTTATGTTATATAACACACATAGGAGTGCAGTGTCATGACCAGCTATCTAGTGGTTTGTTTTGAGACCCAATAGTTTAGCTCTGCTATAAGAAATTTGCATTTCTGAGAACTCAAGAAATTTTGTCAACAAACTCATGCCATAAAAAAATGACATTTCAGTGACTGAAACATTTTTAATAAGTGTATAATTGTCAGCCTAAACACTACTAGGCAGATTTTAGCAAATGATTAATAAGATTTATCTAAACTTTTCCTCCCACCAGTCACCTGTCCTTATAAAGGAGGCCTCTCTCATATATCCCTTTTAACATATTATTAAAGAAGGTTTAACTATATTAAGATGTGATATGCACAACTGATATTTTAGGAATTTGCTCTAATCATGGGAATGGATTAACTCATAGTTGATTGTTGGTTAAAGTTAAAGAATGTTTCATTTTAGTTTTCAATGTTTTTAAAGATGTCTTTAAAAAAATTTTTTTTCTGCTGTATTTTAGGGAAGGGTCTACAGGGTATTCAGGGTCTCACTACTAGATTGCACTTGTAGTGATTCTCCTGTTTACAACCTCCCAAGAGCTGGGATTACAGGCGTCCGCCACCACGCCCAGTCGCTGTCTCAGCACACCTCTGGGGGCAGGGGCCGCAGGCCCAGGGGTTGAACCAGCCCCTCTGCCTGCTTGCAGGCGTTTTAATCTACTGAACTATTTGGCCTGCCCTCAATGTTTTTATATATTTGAAATTTTTCATAATAAATTCTTATAGGTATAAAAATGTATCAGACAGGATAAACATTATGAACAACATTTTGAAAGAGGGGAAACAGATTAGTAGCTGTTAATATACCAAAATAAATCTCATTCTGTATTACTAGTGTGCAAACACCCCTCCTCCAGTTAGCTAGCTAACATTAATAGTCTTGTTTGAACTGACCCAATAAGCATTAAGGGAGCTACTGTAGTTTTCTAATAGTGGGCTCAGTGATAGTGATAAACATGTTCTAGAAGGGTTAACTGACATCAGAAAAGAAAAGGTTGAGAACCTAGGAGGAAGTGAGACCAATTCACTGATGTAGTGATGAATGGTGTTAGAAAATGAATTGCTAAAACACAGTCTGTGAAACATTTTGAAGGAAATAGCTCCAGTGAGATGCTCATGCCAGCACAACAGAAGAGTTCTCAGCCCATTTGGCCAGGCCTATGTGGGGTGTCAGGTGTCATAACAATGTAGCAAGGTACAAATTATTTTGGTATTTTGCCTACATCATTTTTTAGTCGGTCAGCACAGGTAGTCTTACAGATTCTAGGTTTTTTTCTATTTCCATAGATGGTTAAAAAAATAAAGCAAACATTATATATATTTTAAAGAGAGTACAAAATAGTATTAAAAGAGAAAAACTTAAATGATACAGAATTTCACTAAAAAATATGAATTTGGCAGTATTTGTTGATTGCTTAGTATTGTCTTAAAATAGTTGTTTGGATTACCAGATATATGCATGCAAAATTGGAGAAAAAAAGAAAAAAGCTCTATAAGAAATTAAGAGAGAAAAAGGGGAGAAGTTGAAAAAAAGAAAAAAAAATTAAGCATTAACTGCTTCTTTCCACAGATCAGCAGAAATCCACAGTACAGTTATTCAAACTGTCCTGTTTACATATATAGGTACATCTTTTTCCCCGTCCTCACTTCATTTATTGCTTCCTTTTGAACAGGTTCATTCCCTTTTCACAGTATCTATTGTACCCTTCAAATTTTATTTACTCTTTCAGGTTCTTACACTAAGGGGACAATACAATATTTGCACAAGCGTTATATTTTATATCCCCCAACACAGAACTGTTAGAGTTTGGGTAATCTTTGAAAATGAAGAGCTTAATCTTCTAGGTTTCTTGGATTTTCAGTCAGAATTCTACAAATGCTAGTTAGATTGCAGATGGCTAACATAATTTGTTTTTGTTTCATTGCTGGAAGAAGAAATTTAGAGCTTGGTGCATTCTGTTAAAAGAACTAAAAATTATCTGAAGGAACAACTATAAGAAAATACTTTGGTTTTGAAATGTTGCTTTACATAGGCTTAATTTTTAAGATCTCAATACAAACTTAGTAAAAATCTACTGAAGTCTACTATATTTATTAATGTATTTGGTAGTTACAGGGTCTCACTACGCAGCTCAGACTCATAGTGATCCTCATGTTGTTTTCAGCCTCCCTCGTGCAGGCATTACAGGCGTGCACTGGGATTACAGACATGTGCCACTACGCCTGGACTCTGGCCAGCTCAGCCTGCTGTGGGGGTGGGGCCAGTGCAGCATGTGCAGAGGATCGAAATGCGGTCCGCACACTTACCTAAGCTTGTTTAAGCAGGCATGTTAGTCCACTGAGCTATCTCACTGGCATCAAGTCTATTATTTATTAAGAATTTGACTGGGGCAACTCAGGAAGTTAGTGAGATGCTATCTTAGGTAAAAAGGAACTTAGTTGAGAAGCCCCTGTTTTCAATCCTCAGCATCAAAAAAAAAGAAAAAGAACTTTAGAGGATGGTAGCACATCCATTTAGTAGTAGTTTTTGGTTTGTTTTTTAAGACAGGATCTTGAAATGTTGTTTAGGCTGTCCTGGAGCTCACTCTGTAGCCATGGTTAACCATGGTGATGTTCCTGCGTGAGACCTCAGAGTGCTGGGATTGCAGCCACCACGCCCAGCAGTAGTAGTTTTTTGTAAAGACAGGATCTCCTTACAAAGTCTAGGCTGGATTTGAACTCACTTTGTAACCCAGGCTGACTTAAAGCTCTGGGTGATCCTCCTGGCTCAGCCTCCTGAGTACAGGCATGCACCACCGAGCTTGGTTGGTCAAGCCATGGTAGGCTTAAAAGTGAATCATGTAATTGTTGCAAATTTACATTTGATTTTCAGTTTGGTGTTTTCTTTTAGAATATAGAGAATCTAGTAGGAGAAAGATAGAATTGAGGTTATTTTAAATTACAGGAGGATTTAGCCTTCCCAGTTTTTCAGGACTCTAAAACAATTGTGATGACACACCCATACCTAGCTAGCTATATGGAAACTGAGGCAGAAGGATTGAGACTTAAAGCCCAGCCAGGGCAAGTTGGCAAGACCTGAGAGACACAGAGAAAGAGACAGAGACAGAGACACTGAGATGGCATGTAAATGCCAAATGGTTTTAACTTTCTAGAGAAAGTAGTCTATAGATACTACTAAATATGCCATCCTAGCCATTCCATTTACAGAAGTTTACCTTAAGGAAATGGGTGTATGTATGTATAAAGAAGGATAAAAGTTATTGAGTATCCAGTATTACACACATATATTATGAAAAATTAGCAAAATGATGTCATTGAATAGAGAGATGTAGATTTCTACATATTCACAAAAAATGTCCAGAACAATGCTAGAAAACCATGGAACCAATAAATAGGGTTATCACTTTCATCTTGAGAGGGGAGAATTAGTTATATAAGAATTTCTTTTTAGGTGCTTGTGATGTTTGCATTTTTTATTAAATAGTAACTACTTTTACTGATATAGCCATTAGTGGGAGGTCTATTGTACATATTAGAATTATTAAGCCCTAAGGGTTTTTTTGTTGTTTTGTTTGTTTTTCGCAGAATGGGAGATTGAACTCAGGACCTTGTACTTGCCAGGGAAGCACTTATTCTACTGAGCCATCTCCCCAGCCCTGAAGCCCTAAGTTTCTTTACTGCTGTGTTCTTAGTACTTAGTCTGTCTGAGATCATACAATAAATATGATGGATTCTTCTCTATTTTGAGGAATTTTTCATGCCCATTTACAAATCTTCATTCTTTGTAGAATTTCTGTAAAATAAAGGATTACATTTAAGCCTTAATCCTACATCTTTGATCAGCTATAGGAACTTGCCTAACTTAATGAAAGTATAACAGATAACTAATACTTTATAAATGTACATAGAGCTGTGTGTGGTAGGTAGTGCACACCTGTAATCCCAGCACTTGGAAGGCTGGGGCAGGAGGATCACTGAGTTTGAGTCCAGCCTGAACTATGTAACAAGACCTTGTCTACACACACACACACACATACACACACACAAGTGCATAGCCCCCTTTGTCTATAGCATAAGTGATTTCCATTTCAGGCTTTGAAAATGAAAGGGTCTGTCTGAATTCACAAAGAGGAGGCAGTTGCACAAGCATGAGGTTTTTCTTCCAGCCTCCTGGCATATATTACCAGTGAGGTCTAAAGCATGCCGAGAGCAAGCCTCAAAACACAGTATAATAAAACCTATCTTTAGAGGCTAGCCCTTTAAGAACTTAAAGGATCTCAATTCTTAAAGGGATTCATCTGAACTTGATAATTAGGTACCAACTTCCTGAATTTTATGAAGGCTGCAAACAATCTAAACATTTTTGCTTAGTGGAGCAGGTTTTGGTTTTGGGTTTTTCTTTTCCCTCTCTCATTCTCTTTTTTTTTTTGCGGAACCAGGAATTGAACTGAGGCCCTTGCACTTGCCAGGAAAGTGCTTATTCTACTGAGCTATCTCCCCAGCCCCCTAAGAATCATCCTGTACCGAATTACAATGTTTTTTGTTGTTGTTGTTGTTGTTTTGTTTTGTTGTGAAACCAGGGATTGAACTCAAGCTCTTACACTTGCCAGGGAAGCCTTTATGCTACTGAGCCATCTCCCCACCCTGGTTGTGGGTGTTTTTTGGTTGCTTGGTTTTTTGAGACAATGTTATACTGTGTAGTCCAGGCTAGCCTCTCACTATGTATCCCAGGCTGACCATAGAGAAAGAAATTCTTAGTACAGACTAGAGGGTTTTTTTGAAACTGAACTTTTTTTTTTTAATCTCCTAGTAAATTCAGAGCTCTTTCTTCGTTTATTTGCCAAACTTAATAGCCCCTAAAGGAAATACAAATTTAGGTAAAGGATAATATGTTGTTGTGGAAGACAAAAGTTTATCTTAGCTAGGAATTACTAAATCATGTTATTTCTTCAATCTCTTATTAATGTTTATCCCAATCAGGGTTTCTCTTTTTCTTTAGCTCTAAGCGCCTAGATTTTTTCTGCATTCACTTCAGATTGTAATCCTAATTCCACAATCCGCAGCAACAAGAACTTTTCACTGGCTCACTGCACACATTTTTTATGGTTGTTTGTTTGTTTTGGTTGTACCAGGGATTGAACTCAGGACCTTGTGCCAGGCAAGCATTCATTTATTCCACTGAGCTATCTCCCTGGCCTCTGCAGACTTTTTTTTAGAATTCATGTTATTTTCCAATAATTCTATTTTTCTGATAAAATTTATCACTTTTTTGTGTTTCTCACATTGTCTGCTTTATCAAAATGAATACAGATTGTTGGAAATGAACAGAAATAATTCTTAGCCGTGTTCAGGTTATTAGCAGCTCCTCTTTTTTCACTTACACTTAAACTTTCACTTACTACAAAAGCTCACCCATATTTATTTGAGAGTTAACAGGGAAGTTATTCTTTCTGTAGTACAGATGGGAAAACTGTGATGTGAGATGTTATATAAATTTCCTAGGTCAGTTAACAAGTGCCCAGAATTCATAGAAATTTTGACGCAGAAAAGACACGCACACACACGGAAAAACTTATTTTGAGGATATTAGCTTTCATCTTTGTAAAGTGATTTTTCTGAAGTCACCAAACCCATTACCTCATAGGCTAATGCTCAGGGTATGTAACTCCCAAGATAAAAAGCTATATGTTATGGTGCAGTTACAGTGGTTTTTCCTTTCAGTTATTTAAATTTGGGTTGGAGATATAAGATAAGCATATGATGCAGTTGCCACAGTACTCAAATCGGTCATGTTGGTAAGGTTCAGTCATAAATGTATTGCATTTTGAAAAGTGATTTAAAAATTAAGTCGAGGCTGAAGATAATTCAAGGAATCACAGTTTAGTATCTTTTCCCATTTCCCTTTTTAGTATTTTGTAAAGTCATTTAAAGGAAAAAGTATTTTTTTAAATTTTGACTTACATGTACAACACATTTTTTAGTAAGTAGATTCAGAAATTGATTCTTAAAAGCTGAGCATGGTGGTACATTTCTGTAATCCCATTTTACTGGTAGGCTGAGACAGGAAGATCTCAAGTTTGGGTCAGCTTAGGAAACTTAGATACATAATATGCACATACTGTTTTAGCCTTTCGGGAAATTTTTTTATGAAACATGTTTTGACTGAGTTATTTGTTGAATAAAATTATTAGTCTTTTAGTGCTTCAGTTAAATTTTCTTAATGTAATGGCACATGGGGTGGTACATTGAGCTGAATATGTTGAGTTCAGACTTATCTTGGATGCTTGTGTTTAAGGCTGTTGAACTTGTTTTATGCTGAGTCTTTAAAGAAATGAGAAGAAATTTGTTATAATTTCATAATAGCAGTGGGAAAAAATGGAGAATAAAACAGGCCTAGAAAAAAAGAGGTTCTAGGCAGGATTTTTGAAGGCTGTTAAATAAAGCTCGAAGTTATGGTTAATATGGGAAAAGTCATTGATGCTAAAATCTGAAGTATTGTAATATTGTTATCCCTCAGAAGAGGAAGCATTGTAAATAACATCATGAGATCATATTGCTCAGTCTTTGTAATCAACATTAGGTAGGTTTTCCTTTTTCTTTAAGATGCTATTATTTACTGTATTAAGTTCCATATAATTTCAAAAATATAAAGTATTTGTGTGTCTTTACTGTGAAATCTCATAATTGGGTACTAGATTTAAGGATGATTTCATATTTTAAAGAAGCCTCTACCTAAAACAAGTTTTTTTGCAGTGTAAAGATCGCACTGTGTGGGCCGGGGAGATGGCTCAGTGGAATGAGCACTTCCCTGGCAAGGGCAAGCAAGGGTCTCAGTTCAATCTCCAGTTCTGCCCAAAAAAAAAAAAGATCACACTGTGAAATAGAGAAATCTATTTATGAAGGTAAAAATGTTCTCAGTGTTTAAAGTCTTAACGATAAAGTTAGATGTTTGTTGTGCACACTCCCCACCCCTTTCCCCCCAAAAGAAAAACTGAATGATACTGTGAGACCAAAGTAATTTAAAGGGACATTTTGAGAGTGGCTATATATATATATATATATATATATATATATATATATATCCCGTTATGTTTGTTAGAGAGTGAAATTGAGGAAGGGATTTGGCACTCTGATGGGTTATGGGGGAAAATTGATCAAGAGATAGCTCTTTGGCTGAGCTGTCTTCGTAGGCAGCAAGCAACAGTTGTTTCTCTGGCAGCAGATCTTGTGCATCAGGATTGCATCATTTCTGGGAGAATGGCCAAGGTCCACAGCCTCAGCACAAAGACTGTCTGAAGCATATGAGGCCTGTTCTCTTTCTGAAGCGGCACTCCTCTTCCTGCCAGTCCTCTTCACTAGATTACTGAAACAGACTTGTTCTGAATCTCTTTCATTGGGGTGGCTGTTTATTGGATTCTTCTCTCCCAGCTGCTTCCGGCTCACCTGTCTGATGCAATTTCTTATGAGATCTCTGAATTGGTCTTAAAACACCTTTTGTTTGTCTTCTCTGAGAGTGAGCCAAGAAAGTATGGGTCTTGGGCTGTCAGCAGATTATATAGACAAGACACTGTCAGAATGATAGTACACAGAATACTGGCTATTTCTGAACTCAGTTAAAAAGACAGGGTAATTATAATCCATTGCTGGCATGTTCTATTTAACGTCCGTTTTGCTAGAAACTGAATGTCAGTGGTGACTACTCAAAAGAGTACTTAGTCCTAGAATACAGGATGCTTCTGTTTATGAATCCAAGAACTTAATAGTGTTCCTGTGGACTCTGAGGGATTATTAACGGATAAAAAATTGAAGTTGTGGTGCATTCATTTTCTCTCTACAGTATTTCTCTTTCTTCCTGTCCTCTTCTCACTTGCTGTTTGCAGAAGTTTACTTTTGCTTGTTTTACTGTATTGCTCCTTTTTGCTGTTAGCTTCATGCGTTTTGTTTTTGTAATTCTGGATATGCTTTTCAAAATTTTTCTCTAAAGAATGGCTTATTTTCCATTTATTTATTTATTTATTATTTTTTCTTTTTTGGCAGAACCGGGGATTGAACTCAGGCCGTTGCATTTGCCAGGAAAGCGCTTATTCCGCTGAGCCATCTCCCCAGCCCCAATTTTTTAAATATTAGAAATTGATAACTCTCTCCAGAGTCTGGAGCTTGCTGAAGTGTCTTGAATTGCTTTATTCATGTTTATGATACATTATTATAACATTTCAGTTGTCAATTCATTCTGGCTAATTTTAAATTTGACTTTTAGGAGAAAACATTCCTGAAAAATTAAGGAGTACTGATCATTTTCTTCCAGAAACTAATTTCCTTTCTGGAAAGTACAAAATTAATTAAAGCCTCATTTTTCCACATGTTTCCATTATGGAGTTGACTACAGTAAAACCGACTTTTTTTTTGTTTTGTTTTGTTCCTTTCTGTAGGGATAGATCAGATGGGATGAGGGGAAAAAGTAGTATGAACTTGTAATTGAAAATGTGTTTGTAGCTCCTTATCTAGCTGAAGAGTAAATTTGATGTTTGATTAAAGAAAAGGCATTTGGGGGTGTGGTGAAAGGGCCCTTGGTAAAGAAAGGGAATTCTAATTGGAAGGAAAGACATTTGTCAATGACATAATAAATGTTTACTATTTCTTAAATAAATTTCCTTCCCCACCCTTTATTTAGCTTCTGGTTGAACAAGGAAAACAGGATATGTAGATTAGATGACAGAAATTTTAGAATTGAATATCATAGGATGATAAACAAGGCAGTACAGTATATCAAAGTGAAACATTAATGTATTATAGATGTCTACTCTGTATATTCATCAGTGTTATTTTTCCTGATGATAATTGTTGTTTTAACTTTCTCTAGGTCTTCAGAGCTATACTGGCAGATAATTTGGGGGGACTTCATATTCAGTGGTCTATATAAAGGTAACTGACCGAAGTTGTGTTGTTCTTAAAATTTGCATTATAATGAATGCTAAAATCATTTTGCTGTAATGATGATCACAGTTCCCTCAGCAAGTATTTCTTGAGCCCTTTGTATATGTCAGACAAAAGTTCTGGCCATTGGAAACAGCAATGGGTAATACATACAAAAGCCAGAGATTTCTTGGTGAATATAAAGCTCATTTATTCATTAATACTGGAAATACTAGCTGAAGTAATAATTTCTTTCCTTTTCTTTTAGTGTATCTTAAAAATTACTGTCAGAAAAAAAGTTGACATTTAGCTTAGATTTATAATTTTTTTAATGAGCATAGAATAGAATGGCTGTAACATACATAGGGCTTTAGTAGCATTGATTGACTTTTCTCCTAAAAGTATAACATGATTCATCACTTTTTGGCCTTTTGGCTAAGATCAAGTGTAAAATGTAACATGATTCAGATTTTCTTTATTGATCAAGGAGGTATTAATAATGAACTACGCCCTTTTGAGTTTGTTTGATAAGTATTCTTTAAAAAAAATTTTTTTAGTCTTTTTTATTTCTTTGATACAAGATCTTACTATGCAGCTCAGACTCAGTGATCCTCCTGTCTCAGCCTCCCCAGCATTGGGATTACAGGCATGTGCCACCATGATCAGTTTCAGTGGCCAGCATAGCATACCTGAGGTTCTGGGGCCAGCATGGCATGTGGTACTGGGAATCAAACCCTGGTCCTTGTGCTTGCAAGGCAGGCACTTGGACCACTAAGCTGTCTTCCCAGCTTCATGCTTTGTTTATATATTCTTTAAAACTGTTTTCGAAGACTGGGCATGGTGGCCCACACCTGTAATCCCAGCACTTGGGAAGCTGAAAACAGGAGGATCACTACAAGTCTGATCTATATAGGGAGACCCTGGAAACCCTGTTCTAAATACAAAAAAATCATTTCCTAATGTACCATTAATTAGTTTTTTCACAATTAAACTGATTTATAATTAGTCTTATTATGCTAATGAACCTGCTTCCTATATATCAAACTAGGATTCAAACTTATCTCAAATGAGCTACTGTTTAAATCAGCATTGGTCACTAGATTGACTCAATATCCTACACTTTTCATTCCACTTGGGAATTTGGGGTATTTAATTTTTCTATTATGTTTATCATGAATCAGTATTTCAGTCATGACTCTTCGTAGCTTTTTTCCAAAGATCTTTATTAACTTGGATATTTCATATTAGTTAGCATCAACTTTCCTACTTGTTTTGTCCTTTTATTTTATTTTATTTATTTTTGCAGAACCGGGGATTGAACTCAGGCCCTTGCACTTGCCAGGGAACCACTTATTCCACTGAGCC
>NDGM011044498.1:0-10055 GCA_002564305.1 Octomys mimax | reverse complement strand
TATATATATATTTCTGACTTCATCCTTTGAAATTTGTAATATTCAACTTTCACAGATATTTTATAGACATAGTTACGACAATAGCAGGTTGTACTAAAAATAAAGCCTTTTAAAAACATGTACATTTTGCTTTATATGTGAACACATTACACATTTGTTCAGTGAAAGAGGAAAAAGAAACACTTTCATTTGCTTCCCAAGTCCATCACGCTCCACCAGGCAGGTCTTCTGGGGCTCACCCCTTGCATGCAGCCCTTTGGAGCATCATTTATCTATGCAAGAGACTCTGACTGCTGTCAAGCAGAGTACAACCTTCACTGCCCCTCCCTGTTGCTGACTAGCAAAGCATAATAATTAATACCTGACTACTGTTGGAGGCACTTGGGAAGCCCCACCTCAAATCTGCCACTAATTTGCTTCCCGACTTTTGGTGGAACGTTTGACTCCCTTCATTTTCTTCTGCTCATGGAAGCTTTGGAAAAGGCAATGTTTTATGTATTAGAACATTGGAAAATGTACTTTCTACAGTCTTTTCAAGGTCTAAAACTTTATTAGATGCGCTTTGTCTCTTTAACACAATCGGTTGCTTTATAGCTACAGTTGGTAAAACAGATGTGGCACACAGTTCTCGAGGGACAAGAGGATCAGTGTTTGACTTATTAATTAGGTTTCACCAAATTATTTCCTCATTACATATGAAACTGTCACCTCAGAAGTATTTTCCTTTACAAGTGACACCCATTTGCTATTTGAAATATGCCCTATATTTTTGCATGGTGAACGTCCAAAACATGTAACAACAGCCCTTTGGTAAGAGTTTCAGCAAAGCTTTAATTCAGCTGTTTGCTTCACGCAGGTGAACTAGACAGAGAAGGAGAAACATTTTCCTTCAAAGACCTCTTACTTTATTTTTAACTCTCTTTGTAAGCACCAGTGAAAATATACAGGGGATGAATGTGGTTTTGCAAATAACTTTTCTGATCACTTTTAATTTTATGTTCCTTACATATGTGATTGATAGGCAAGTATAAATAACATTATGGTATATAAACCCAAGTGCATTTTGGACATCTTTGGATAAGAATGTCTCCTCATTACGGAAATTCAGTGATGCTAATGGTTATTAATAGATTGTGGTAATTTAGGGCTGAATCAAGCATCTGTCATGAATTGTGTCATTTCCTGGGTATTGCTTCTGTACTCTCTGCCCTAAGTGCATACAGAACATGTGATTCCCCCCCCCAAGAATTGCCAAGCCCTGACCACGTATGCCTGGGTTAGCCCTGCTGAGTTTCTACTTCCTCTTGTTGCTGAGTTCTGCCTTTTGCAGGGTCTCATAAGAAGAGAAGAGTTTTGTCCTTTCAGTAGATGTTTGTCAATGTGTGTAGGTATTTTGGGGTATCACACTAGTGAAGTTCTATCTGCCAAGTGAAACACAGAATGACCAGGTAAACTTGAAATTTTATAAACGACATTCTTAGTATATGTCAATATTCCTTGAGATACACTTGTCCTAATAAATTATTGTTTTTCTATGATTCAAATTTAACTGAGTGTTCTGTACTTTTATTAATAAATCCAAGAACCTATGCTAATGACATCTAGTTAGGTACAGGCTAGGGATGTTGCTAAACATCTTATGGAACACAAAAGTAACAAAGGCTCAGCAAACTCAGCATATCAAAAACATAAAATTGAGAAATCTCCCATGATCGCAATACCTTAGAACATAAGGTAAAAAATAGCTATGTAAAATATGGATTTCAAAGAAAACTACTGGCATTCATTAAGATGAACCCTTCTGTGGAGAGTTTAATCTGCAAGTAGTAAATAGAATAACAACAGAATTTAAATAACTTACAAACCAGTTCTCCTGTTGGGTCACTCACTGGGTCTCAGGAACTGTGCTCATCTCCCTGTATCCTTTCCCAAATCTAATTATATATCTAATTAATTGCTGTTGATTATTCAGTGACTAAAAACAACCATTCGTATTTAGAAATTGTCAAGTGCTGGGTTCTGTGCTAACCTTTCACACAGAATTGCTACTAGCCCAAACAAGGCTCGGTTATCCAACTATTTTATATGGAAAGATGAAGGCTTGCATGATTTTGTGTGTCAAGTCATAGCACTAATGTACCACCAAAATAGAACTTAAGATAAAGCATTTCTCTTTTGAAGCTTCTATTCTTCCCCTACCAAAGAGGTAAGGGAGCGAGTCTTTAATTTGAGAAGGTTCTGGTTTCTCTGCCAGATCTTCAAATTGCTAGTGCTCCAGCCGACTTCATTGTTATGAAAACTGTTTCTCATCTTTCCCTGTTTCTCTGTAGTGGAGCAGTGACTGCAGACTGCTCTGGAGGCAAGCAGATATATATCTGAAGCTCTGCCTGTTGGGCAACACCCCTGCCTTCCTTTGGTGAGGGAGCTCACCAGGGGGGCTCCAGGGACAGCTGTGCCAGCCCAGGCTCCCCGGGAGGCCGGAAGAGGTGGGGCCTGGTGCAGGCACTCCACCTTAGTGGCAATCATCGGACATTGTTTTTCCCTAGGGAATTTTTAAAGGAAGATGTTTGCATAATTTATTTTAAATTTATGGATCAGATTTCACAAGGTAATCATTTGTTTTTGTTGATGAGCAGGTTGGTTTCTATCTCTTATACCACCACATGCTGCAGAAACTTAGATTAGCATCAGCATCTTAATCACATGCAGTTGGAATAATAGATGGTTTGAGGAGACCAGTGCCCTTTTAGTGCACTGAGAACAGGAACACAAATAAAACAAAACCAAAAAAACACTATGCTCACTCCTGGCAACTGCTTAGTGGCCCAGTATAATGGTCACTTGTTACATCATGCAAAATATTAGTTATTCCTCCTACATTTTTCTTTCTGGTTCACTAAACCAGGAAGTGTCAAGTAATATTCATTGTTGCAGTTCCCTCAGCATAATATGGGACCTCACTGCATATGTAGTGAATAGTGTTTTTGCCAAAAACACACTATGATGTAAATTTTGTCTACTCTACCACAAGTCTTGGCCATATTTTGAACTTTCAGATGTGTGTAAAAGGGGAACAACTTACTGCAGCACTTTTGAAAATGTGTATATAATATAATGCACACTTTCTGGCCTCCATACTTTATAAATACTGTCATTTGATTTTCAGACACATGTTATAAACTGATATTTCCATTTTGTGGATGAGAGAGTCAAGCTGGAACACAACTAGCCTTAAACTGCAATCACAGATGAGCATCAGTGTTGATCGGAATCTCATCCTTGCTTGACTTCTTGCCCAGGAATTTTTCTTCTCTGTTATCCAGCTAATTGGATAATTAGGAGGTCCATGAAATGTTACTTTACTACATAGATATCAATCTCTAAATCCAAACTTGTTATTTTTAAGAAAAGCCAACAAACAATTAGGTGGGCAAGATAGATCTAAATCTAAATTTTCCCAATTTCTTTTGTGCACCGTCTAATTTAAATGTATAGTTTGAACAAATTTAATAAGTTGCTTGATTGGAGACAGGTTTTAACATGAGAATAAGGGAGTCAGAAGGAATGAGGAATTCACATTTGCTTTTCCTTGTAGAGATAGACTAACCAGGTCTATCTATATGCATTGGTTGTCAGGAAATGGACTATCTTTCCATGTTCAGAATAGATCATAGGTTTAAATACTGCTGTGTTATTCATGTCTGGGGGAACTTAAATACTTAGATTGTTTACCGAGGACGCTGGTCAGACTTCAGTGGATTTGCAACTAAGGGAAATCTTGTAACTAACCCTACTCCATTTGGGTACAGCTTTGGATCTGTTAGTACTAAAAATACACTGAACATGCTTGTGTTGCCATATGATAATGGGGCTTTTTCATCAAATCTTTGGAAAGTGTCTTACAGATGCATGGCTGGGGAAAGTGTTGGGAATTACTCTACAGGGACAACTAATGTCAGACGCAAATCTGTGTATCAGCTTCCAAGCTGCCAGCATGATGCTATGTGTCAACTACTCATCTCCCCAAATTCTTGGCAAAATCACCAATAAGTCAAAAGCAAATCTGCTTTATGAGGCATGCAGATTGGCTGACGGTTAGAGCACACATGCTCTTTCAGTTATGTGTGAGTAAGAACCGACTCAGTCTATTAATTATGCTTCAGCATCAACATGAAGCTCTAGGTAAGTGCCTGGTAGAAGATGGATAGATGCCTAATAGAATGAAGTAGAGTAATTGTCCTTCGGGTTCTTTCTGTGCAATTTAGTAAACAGAAATATGGCATTACTCATCCTAACAACAGAAATGCCTACATCTGTGCTGTGAAGGTGGCAGTTGCAAGAGTCACTATCATGTTCAAAACAACAAAAAAAGGCAACATGGCCAATTAGGGAAGCTTGGATGCTACATTGATGCAATGTCATTACTATTAAAGAGATGACTGTGTATAAGCTCCTACTAAAACAGTGTAGTGAATCCTCTGGTGAAATATGCATATGACAGCAGAGGTACAACCCAATTCACATTTATTTCCTGTACAGTACAACTTGATGGGACAAGGAAAACTTAGTTCAAATAAGTAATAGTTCTACTTACTTCATTACCATTCCCAATAATACTCTTTTGCTAATTTATATTGGAGAGACTATCTGGGTACAATACTCCTGCTGCCAATCCCTCTGTCTGTAATACTGTGCTGCAGTTGGTAGTGGTACATTATTTACTTTGGTATGTTCCATTTACTCAGATGACATGATGATGATTGTTTGGATTTATAGAATTAAAGATCAAGAAAATAATATTGTAGGATTGAAAGAACATTAAGTAGATTTCTATCTCTCAGTCATTCGTATAGTTGGAGTCTAACTGTACAATACCAATAGCACCTGCTCCTGGTGTGAAAATCTACAAGAAAAATACATTGCAATATCTCTTTCTTTCTAATCTTATAGAGATGTAATAATTTTCCTGTTCCATAAAATCATTTGCCTGCCATTTTCTTCTTTCCATGGTGAAATTAGAGCCATTTTTATAAAACATCAAGTCATAAAATTAATCTACCATCCAAAAGGCTTTCCTCTGTTTGTCCAAAAGGTATTGCTGTGACATAAGATACTATATATGGTAGTTACTGACCACAGCTGTACTCCCCACATCTGTGTAGTTATGCTCAATTCATTTCTAATCCAAACCTTAATGTCTTTGTGAGATAAGGGGATGACACAGTCATCCATAACAGAATTTCATTATATCAGTCATTCTTATCCTGGCATCAGCAGCACCTCAGTGAATGCAGAAGGGATGATGCAGGTGCAGTAATAAGAAGCACTTTGTATTACTCTGTAATGCACTTTTTCATTCTTAGCACCCTAAGTAGTCCTTAAAGTTCAGAACCAACTGGAAGCATTAAATACAAATTATTGAATCAGGAACTCTAAGGAGTAGACTATTTCAATCCATTGTTAGCACCAGTATTGTTTTTGTTTTCACACAAAATGAGGTTTGAGGAAAGCGATTTCAGATATGTAACTAAAGAGTTTGGTTCCTAGATCAGACTGTCTGTTTGAGCATCACTGGAAATTTGTTACAGGTGCAAATATATTGACTCAAACTGAGAATTATTAAATCAGAATATCTGGGTCTCAGTCTCAGGATTCTCTTTTGGCAAACTTCACAGGAAGTTGGAAAATATGTTGAAGTCTGAAAAAACCATTCTTCTAGAAGAATGATCCCAAACTGCATTGAGAATCGCTGGGAGAAGTTTTAAACAGTATAGATGGTTGAGTCTCATAGCCCAGTTTCCTCGTTTCTAATGTGCAACCCAGGTTGAATGTTGCTGTATTGCAATATCTTTAAAGGCCCTTTTAAAATCTTATGATTTTCACACATTTGTATTTTTTCCTAAAGGAATATTTAGGTTTCAATTCATAGAACGTTTCTTAGCCCACACCTTGGTTGTTTTGTGTCCCCCACCCCTCAGCCAGCTGAGCAGGCATCTGGCTGCCCATCACAGCACCTTCTACCAAGGTGGGAGCTAAAAATAGCAGGGGCAGCCCGAGAGGCTTGTGTCTCTATCCCAGCATCGGTGAGACTTGATCTCAATAAACTGGTACCTCTGTACTCAAGACATCCTGTCTTTCTGTTGCTCTGTTGAATGACACTTGCATTCAAGCTTTATCTCCTTAATTTTGGGCAGCATATTTGGGTTTAGTCTCACAGCTGTTTCCATATTTTTAATCAGATGGTGGGTAATAGGATTTGGAGGCCACCTTACAAATGAGTTTTTGTAGCTTCACAGCCCTTCACTGTAGGACAAACACTTGCACTAAGTTCAGACAAATTGACACTGTATCCCAAGAAACTGTAGTTTTCAAGGAAAACCCAGGAGTCTTAATGATACTGGTTTTTAACATAAGGATGTGGGATGGAGCCAATAGTCTCAAACAGAATGCAGCAGGATGAGCTGTTGGAAGTAAAGGTTTATCTTAAAAATAGTTAATGAAAAACTTTGAGAGCTGCAGGGATGTCTGACAGATTGGCAACTCATTTTGCAAAACAGACTATCGTCCTTCCAATTCCCAGACACCTAGCCTGTGGGTAAGTCATCAGAAATAAAATAAACTGGGACGCGGCAGAGAGAAAAACAGCACCCTCGAACATCCATCAAGGGTGTGAGCCAAGGTTACTGATGCAGTTAAACAGACAACAATCCATTGTGCTTATTTTCACGTGTGGTGCCAGCCAGAGCTTTGAGAGGACTAACATCACAATTAAAGTCAGGCATGTTCTGGGGAACATAGTAAAATGGAACTCAAAATAGTACTTTGATGTTTAGACTAAAATCTCCAATTGGCTAGGAAAGGGGTATTTACTGTATCTGAAGACAATAACACTGCTACCCACCCAGCAATTATGGGCACAGAGCTGCTGAGACAAGCGTGTGCCCATTCAGTTGTAGAGAAAGGTCTGAGGCTTCGCCAGCAGCATTTCTGGGTATGTGGGCTTTCGTTTCCAGTAAGCTCTGGGCTTTTCCAGCTATATTATCATGGGATGTGTGAGTCTTTTGAAGGAAACTATATGCTGGAACATGGGTCCTATTGTCTGTGTCAGAAAAGCCAGATAATGAGGGCAGTAGTATTATCAGGAGAAGATTTTCCAAATGGATAGCCTTGTTACCAGGCACAAACTATCTGTATAGTTCTTTCCAGTGGCAAAGCCAGCATCTCATTCTGCTCATGGTTCTCCACCTGCTGTCTAATCCAGTCCATTCTAAGCCATGTTATTTCAGAAAATTAGAAACACAGTTATCCTTCCAGATTCAAGAGCATCACGTCTATTAAAAGTTATAGCTCCTTCTGAACTCAGATGTTTCTCATTTCTAGGACTGATGTTGTTTCTACTTGGATATATTCCTAGTCTCTTTCCTGTTGCAAAACACAATGCCAGATACACACAATTTCAAGGAGGAGAAGTTTACTTTGACTCATGGTTTTTAGATGTTTCAGGCCATGTTCAGATGGCTCCAAGGCAGGGCATCAAGGTGGAGTGGCCTGGACAGAGGACAGCTATTCACCCCATGGCTGCAGGA
Source organism: Octomys mimax (assembly GCA_002564305.1). Taxonomy (NCBI): domain Eukaryota; kingdom Metazoa; phylum Chordata; class Mammalia; order Rodentia; family Octodontidae; genus Octomys; species Octomys mimax. The sequence continues at coordinate 2,469 of NDGM011044498.1, read as the reverse complement.
AGCAGAGAAAGGAGCTTGGGAGACACCCTGCAGGTGGCTTCTGACCATGCCTGCCTCTGACCAGCACGTTCAACTATGGATTCATCAGTGGACTCATTTGGCTCCCCCATGATCTAATCACCTTCCACATACATGAGAATCTGGAGAGCCGGTTTAGGTAAAACTATGACAAAACTTTTCTTTGCAATGCAACTTCTCTGCAATCTAGGGCTTGTTGCTCTCTCTAGCATAGAAAATACTTTTAGGCATTTTTTCAGATTCACATATGTCAGAAGAGCAAGCAATATTAAGAAAACCCCATGGAGGTCTAGTCAACTACTGAGAACAGAAAAGCAGATTTCCTTAGGTCCTTTTTTTTTCTTCTTCTGTATTTTAGGGAAGGGTCTACAGGGTGTTTAGGGTCTCACTACTAGATCAGATTCATAGTGATTCCCTTATGTTCAGCCTCCCAAGTGCTGGGATTACAGGTGCACACCACCATGCCCAGTCTCAATTGCTGTGTCAGCGGGCCCGGGGGCGGGGCTGACAGGGCAGGCCCAGCAATTGAATCCCTGGCCCCAGCACCTGCTTGTAGGTGCTTTAATCCACTGAGCTGTTTGGCTGGCCTTCCCTCAGATTCTGAGAAAGGAAAAGTGTTCCATTCTGCGGGCTGAGGAGTCCGGGGATCCCCAATACAAGTCTAGTACTATGCAGTTCCCCACCCATTGTAAACTCTTTCTGGGATTCCCTATGGATTTGTCTTCATACCAAAAAAGATAATAAAGGTTGTCAGATCCTGTGTAATAATGTAACCATGTTAATCTCTTTTGGGCAGTAGAATGCTACTTACTGATTTATGAACTTTAATAATAATTAAATCTTGGAAAAATCTCTTGCCACCTCTGGAAAGACATGTGGATCTGAAGAAGCTAGGAATTCTAACAAATTAATAAAACCTGAATTCAGAGTTCTGTACAGTTTTCCAGATGCTCAGATTTCCCCGTGATACTGAGTCTCATTATTGCTTCTGCCCCCTAATTCCTCGAAGCCTCATTTGTGGCTAAGGGAAGCCTAGAGGTCAATTAATAAATGATTGGTAGTTTCTGGGAGTTGTCCTATGATTTGGGCCTGATGTAACCTGAATATCCCTATGCCTTGTTAGGAAAACAGCTCTGTGGTTCAATATTAATTCTTGTAGCTTTTACAACTCCCACTGGGATTAATATTTAATCAGCAGAGCAGTTGCCTTTTTATTTCAATATAGAAAAGTTTCAATATAATAGGATATTATATTGTAATAAATGGCAAACACTAACAAATTTTCATTTAAAATCAATAAGTTGAATCAGGCAGTTGTTTTGTAACTGATGGGTCATCTCAATTTAATGAACAGTAACTAAACACATATTAAATCCCTGAGATGAAGAGGGAAACATAATAAGAAACGGCTTTTCCTTGTACTCTGTATGATCCCCACAGTGAGGGCTGTGTTTCATTAATTTTTTTTCTTAGTCAATACCCAAAACCATACCAAACAAGTTTTAAGTGCTCAGGAAATGCCTGACAGATTTAATGAAATAAAAAGTAAATTGCAGTGTATGGAAAGGTATTTTTCTTTAGGAAAAATAGATGCTACAGTTTGGTATAGCAGCCATTTCTCAATGGATAATGGGGAAGGAATAATGTATCTTTCTTTCTCTTTTGTAAATCATTGTTGTAGTGTTTCTCAGACTTATGCTGGCCTTAGAACCACCTGGGGGAAGGTTTTAAATCAGATTTCTGGGCCCTGCATCCAGTTTCTGACTTGGTATTCCGGATTAATGCCTCCAGGATGTGTCTACCTAACTTCCTAGGGTCCTGGAGATGCATTCTAGATACTGAAGTAAGAATTGTTACCTGGGCCGGGGTGATGGCTCAGTAGACTAAGCGCTTTCTTGGCAAGCACAAGGGCCTGAGTTCAATCCACGGTTCTGTGAATGGTTGCCTTAGCAGAATAGCCTTCTGCAGGGCCTCTGTGGCTTCATCCTCTCTGTGGCTTCATCCGTGTATTTAAGCAGGGGTTCATTCTTCCCTGGCGTAGGTTCTCACTCACAGAAAGCACCTGGGAAGTGCGTGTAAGGGGATCACTTCCGAGCGCCCAGATGGCGCTACTTCACCACAGCCCTGACACTTTGCCTTGTCTTCTCTCTACTGCCAAGAAAGGTGTGCAGCAGGCACGCATGCACTCCCTGGAGGCTCTAGCTTGGTTGCTTGAGCTGCCCTCAGTTATGTAGCTGTGTCACAGTTTGGCCTCCTTATGCAAAGCGGTTTTCTTAAAAACAGAAATGGCGCTTATTTTCCTTGGAGCCCGCTAGGTACTCATTCTGGTTCTCCATTTTGTTTTTCTGATGAGATAGTACCCTTTTATAAATACAGGGTCTGTGTCTTAGTTACTCTTCTCTTGTTGCTGGGACAAATATCCGACACCCAAAATGAAGGAAGGAAAGGTTT